>CM055201.1:20699083-20738571 GCA_029224185.1 Karalla daura | reverse complement strand
TATTTTTTTAAGTGCTTTTGTGGAGGCTTTGTTGCTTGTTGCTTGGGGTTTTTGTCCTACCCAAGTGTCTGGAGATAACCTTGTTATGAACTCTCACTTTAAATGAGATTTCCTGAATAGGAACTGAAGTGAATTGTTGCATGTCTCACACTTTACAGAAATTAAGAGAAATGGTGGATAGTGCTGTCGCCTCATAGCAAGAAGAGTGCTATGTTTCGAGTCCCAGTCGGACTGAGAGCTTTTCCATGTTGAGTTTGCATGTTCTCCCTCAGTCAAAAAAGGCTTGATAGGGTCAATTAGAGATGCTAAATTGCCCCCAGGTGTTAATATAAGAGAGGACTGTGTCTGTGTGCATCCTGTGGTGGACTGCAAACAAAGGGCTGTCTAAAAATAAGAGACCAACCCTGAGTCTGAGGAAGAATGTTCTCCCTGGACAGGATTCCTTGAAGTGCTTGATTTAAGATTATCGTCTCAAATTCTCACACTTCTAAACCTTCTGAGTCTAGGATAAACCGTGGAAAAGCGTCAGAAGCAGGTGTGTGAAAGAGTATCAGCCGCACAGGAAGTAGAGAACTATTTCAGGTGGAATGTGAAACCCTGCTCTGCTCCGACGCTCCCTCCCTGTTGTGATGGCAACAAAACAGTCCTGCTGGTGGTTCCATCCCAACACTGCTCAGCTGGTTTTAGTTACTCTGGAAGACCATCCTCGGAAACTTCACCTCCTCTCCTCTCTCCTCTCCTCTCCTCTCCTCTCCTCTCCTCTCCTCTCCTCTTCCTCTCCTCTCCTCTCCTCTCCTCTCCTCTCCTCTCCTCTCCTCTCCTCTCCTCTCCTCTCCTCTCCTCTCCTCTCTGCACCTCCTCTCCTCTCCTCTCTGCTCCTCTCCTCTCTCCCCTCCTCTCCTGTCCTCTCCTCTCCTCTCCGCTCCTCTCTCCTCTCCTCTCTGCTTCTCTCCTCCTCTCCTCTCCTCTCTGCACCTCCTCTCCTCTCCTCTCTGCACCTCCTCTCCTCTCAGCTCTGCTCCTCTCCTCTCTGCTCCTCTCCTCTCCTCTCTCCTCTCCTCTCTGCTCCTCTCCTCTCCTTCCCTCCTCTCCTCTCCTCTCCTCTCCTCTCTGCACCTACTCTCCTCTCCTCTCTGCTCCTCTCCTCTCTGCACCTCCTCTCCTTCCCTCCTCTCCTCTCCTCTCTGCACCTCCTCTCCTTCCCTCCTCTCCTCTCTGCTCCTCTCCTCTCTCCCCTCCTCTCCTCTCCTCTCCTCTCCTCTCCTCTCCTCTCCTCTCCTCTCCTCTCCTCCTCTCCTCTCCTCTCCCTCTCTTCTCTGCACCTCACCTCCTCTCCTCTCCTCTCTGCTCCTCTCCTCTCCTCTCCTCTCCTCTCCTCTCCTCTCCTCTCCTCTCCTCTCTTCTCTGCACCTCACCTCCTCTCCTCTCCTCTCCTCTCTCCTCTCCTCTCCTCTCCTCTCCTCTCCTCTCCTCTCCTCTCCTCTCCTCTCCTCTCCTCTCCCCTCCTCTCTCCTCTTCTCCTCTCCTCTCCTCCTCTCCTCTGTCTCTGATGGACTAATTATTGCCGTTGTTCTGCCGCTCGCGCTGCTGGCTGCCAAATGGAATTAAAAACCAATTATTGATAAATGAAGAGTGGCTTAGCTGTGTGTGTGTGTGTGTGTGTGTGTGTGTGTGTCTGGCTGGAACCGAGCCTGGACCAGAGTACTACATCTGTCATCTAACCGCCGTGACAACCACTCATGTGTAGCGTCGCATCCTGTGCCGTTCAGCACACACACATCTGCACTCTTACATGTGTGTGTGTGTGTCTATGTTTATGTGTGTGTGTGTGTGTGAGTGAGTATGCTTTACAGTGCATCTGTGCTTTCATGTGTGTGTTCACATGTGTCTGTGTTATTTTAGCATGTGCATGCGTACATGCATGCAGGTGGATGTGCAGGTGCATGTGTGTGTGTGTGTGTGTGCGTGACTCCAGAGGTGTTTGTTGTGTGTTTGCCGTTTGTGTGACAGATTGACGTACGCGCAGATGGCGGGAGACGAACATATGAATTTCACTTCACACTTTACGTGTCGACATGACAACGGCGTTAAGGCAACATGCAGCACGACACGAGAGGAAAAAAAAACTGTTTCATGAAAATAAATCAAATTTAGACGAACCCGCTGACCCGCGCAGGGTGTTTGGATCGCAGCCGCGAAACAACTAATAAATAAGAATTTAGAGGAGAAAACATGACATCATGTGTTTCTGTCCCAGAGGAAAATGTTTACAAATAAGAGTCTGTGTGTAGAGGCTGATGTCTATGTTCTGAAGATCTATACTGTCCTTGAGTTAGACTAGAGTTTATTCTGTGGAAAGATTGATGGTTAAAGATGTTTTCTTTAAGTGTCCAACACAATTTCTTCTCTCTACACTTGTTTCCACCTTATGAGTAAATACAGACACTCGTAAAAAAACGTGCCATAGATTGATAATCTTTTTACTTAGGAGAGAAACAATCATGAAGCAATCTGGCTGAGTGGACAACACGTGAGGTACAACTGTAGACAGTGACACATAGAAGGGATCTTTTAGATCACATCTCACAACTTAAGATGACATCTTACTCATCTGACATACTGTAGGAATTGAAAATGTCCTGGAAAAAGTCCTGGAAAAGAGTCCTTGATTTAGTTAGGGAGATCAACATTGTTGTGGCGTAATCAGTTCATATTCACTTAGTTTGGAACCGTTCTTTCTGTTTCCATTGACAAAGAACTGGCTCAGACCAGAGTAGCACAGCTTCTTTGCTGGGCCAGGAGTAAGAACCTCTTAGATCAGAGTATCGGAACAACAAAACAAATCAGCCATTTGTTTCTTGCTTCTTTAGGAAAGTCATGGTCAGGACTAAACAACAGCTAGAGATGCTGAATAAAGTCCAAAGTCAGCTTTACTGTCAGTTCTCTTCACATGTACTGGACATAGAAGGAATCAAGATTGCGCTTCTCTCTGTCTACTTGTCTATTTGTGACTGTATTCTTGAAATTCATTGTTTATTCTTTTCTCAATGTGTCCCTAGCACTCTGTCGTAGGGTGGGAGTGAGAGCTGAAGCTGCACCTGCTACGTCGGGCCGGGCTGGGCCTTGTTTGTTCCCAGAGCGTCCGTGTCAGCTCTTCTACTAGCAGCAGGACTCACCAGGGACCCGCTAATAGGTTAGTGGGTCGCTCGTCTGGTTAGCACACACACACACGCACACACACACACACACACACACACACACACACACACACACACACAGCTCCCTCTAAGTGTCTGAGGCGAGTCGTCGGGCTCCTCGTGTAACTTCCTCCATAAAAACCGTTTGTTTCTGCTCTCACTCTGATGGAGTGAGAGGCGGAGAGGAGGATTGACCCTCAGCCCAACCTAAAACCACACAGATAACCTTACATTACATTGCATGGTATAAACCATCACCTCCATCATCTCCTCCATCACTGCCTCCGACTCCTCCCCATTCTTCCAGAGCTGATTCCTTAGTCACGCTGCTCTTATATGAAGAGAAACTCTGAGAGAAGCTCAAACTGATTGTTTCCCTCCATCAGTCAAATGTAATGTCCATGAGCTTATTTATAGGAGCTATTTACAGCTAGTTTTAGTTTTGAGATGTTTCTTTCATGCTGTTTTCTTTTTCGCTCTTTTCATTTCATTTTATTATGTGCATATACAAGGTGTACACACACACACACACACACACACAGAGCAGCTTTACTCAGGGACCTGTGAACCCATTTGTGACGAGGCTCTACTCGTTTTTCTTCACATATCAAAGAAGAAAAGAAAGAAATTAAGGTCTGAAAGTGACACTCAAATGATGTGAACATGGTCTGAAGTTAATTATTGCATTATTACATTATGACTTGGTCTGTTTAGTATAGAAATCTGTTGGGATTAAACCTACGAAATAGACTCGAAACAGGTACTCAAAACAACACATACTCGAAACAACACGTGCATCTTTAAAAAAAATCCATGTAGTCGTCAGGACTTCACTTATTGAGGACTCTCAGGGACTTGGAGGCTCAGTTTGTGTTGTCTCGTCTTTGCTTTGGTTTCCCTACGAGACGCTGAGAGATACAGTCGAGAAACACAGAAACCCTAATAATAAATGTTCCCCCCCACGCCTCGGGGAAGAACACCTACGGTCGGGCCTAAAATCCCCATTTAAGGCTCGCTTTAACCATCTAGAGAAATGATGATTCTTAATATCACAATTTATTAAACTACACCCCCCCCCCCACACACACACACACACACAGACACACAAAGAGGGAGTAAATTATTATTAATCCTGGTAATAACGTCCTCACTGTGAATCCATCAACTGATCCCTATCTACGTATAAGGACCGGGCTATTTTTAGAAGTGCTGCAAGCAAGTGTGTGTGTGTGTTTATCCACATGTACAGTATATCTATATGTATATTAAGACGTATCTGTGTGTGTGTGTGTGTGTGTGTGTGGGGTGGTTGTTTTCCTGCAGAATAGTTTAGTAATTACATGTGCGAGGGGGGAGAGTCGTTATCAGCGCTAGCGAGCGGCCGGCGGCGGGCGCTTTGAAATGTGGCGCCTCCACGGGGCGGCTGTTTCCAAAATACTGGTAGCGCCTGCTGATAAACAAGGCCGCCGTAATTGCATCCATTTGCATTTTTAAATAACGCTGCGGAAAAATAAATGTGTTTGCCGTAGACAGTGGCTGCTAGGTGTGAGCCCCCCCCCCCACACACACACACACACTCACACACACACACACACACCCAGGGAAACACATCTCTTCGTTAGCTGCTTATTCGTGCCCGTTTTCATTCCAGATGATCCGTTTAGCGTTTTAATAAGATGATATTTTATCTCTTTTTTTCCCCCTGGATCACTATTGGTATTATTTCTGAGGTCTGTCGCCCTTCAGAAACTTCAGAAAAGCGTTTCAATGACATAAAACGTTTTGTTTTTCGCTTTGTGTTTTCCCGCTCGAGTCAGTGGAGCCAGGTCTGCTTCTTTTTCTTTGTCTTTTTTGTTTCACACATTTCGTTTTCTCTCAGTGTTTGAAATCTGCAACCCTACAAAGAGTTCCACATCTGTAGTAGTCATAGTTCTTTATTTCTTCTTTATTTTGTGTGGGAGGTAGGACAGTGAAGGGACTGGATCTCCTGACTGGTTTTAACATGTTGGGATCCTCCCAGAGGAGCCCAGTCGAGTCTGGTCTGGCCAGGCCTGGTCTGGCCTGGTCTGGTCTGGCCTGGTCTGGCCTGGCCTGGTCTGGCCTGGTCTGGTCTGGTCTGGCCTGGCCTGGTCTGGTCTGGTCTGGTCTGGTCTGGTCTGGTCTGGCCTGGCCTGGCCGGGCCTGGTCTGGCCTGGCCTGGCCTGGCCTGGCCTGGCCTGGCCTGGTCTGGTCTGGTCTAGTCTAGTCTGGTCTAGTCTGGTCTAGTCAGCTTTATTGTCAAGTGTACATATACATACATGAAAACCACAGGGGAAAAACATGCATAGAGTATAGGAAAAAGAAGTACAGTATAAGTAGGATCTAGCTAAGTATTAAATTAAAGACATGGGATGAACAGACAAGGGCTCATAGGTATTGAAGGAAGAAATGCTACAACATACAGTAGAAGTTGTATGGAGGTCAAAGGTCAGGCCAGTCTGGAATCAGCAATTAACTCTCGATTGGAAGCCATTTTTTTGTGTTTTTGTTCATCACAACTGGACATGTGAGTACACAAGGAGTCACATATGTTATTTATTACTGTATTTCATTCAATTCAGTTTGGTATCACTATTTAAATACTTTTTCTGTGCACTTCAGTTGTATTGGATCTCCACTGGTGCTTTCGGGGCTGAGAGGCCGATATAACCCTGCTAACTCAGACCTTATGTTTGCACCCAGCGTGCAGCTTTTACACCACGCGGGTCATTTGTCTGCACGGCCGGTCGCAGGTTTTATTCTTAGCGGGGAACAGTGCGGTCTGCTGACCGGGAGGAAGCCGTGCAACCTCTGCAGAGAGGCGCTCGTCGTTACTCACCGTCCTCTCTGCCCTCAGTCTGTTTCACCCTCGTCACGGTTTCACTCTGCAGCTCAGTCGGACTCGCTCTCGGGTTCATCTCTCTCAGCTCAGCTCCAGATTCCTCATCGTTTGGCATCTTTTTTCGCTTTCTTGTCATTCTCTGGTCGCTCTCCTCCCTTCTCCTCCTCCTTCACATGTTTAAGACGGTGTGTGTGTGTGTGTGTGTGTGTGTGTGATATAGCAGGTTGTATACTACTTTCTCTGTATCACACAGGATGTGACTGTGTGAAAGAGAGAGAGGCACAATATGGATGAAAGTATACAATAAAAAACGAATGAGTGATATTTATATGAAAGGGTGAGGAACAGGGAGAGAGGGAGAGAGAGAGAGAGAGGGGTGGAGTTGACACCTGAGTCTGTGTTTGTCTGGTTTAATAACTGAGCCATAATCAGTCAGATAACTCTTGACATCTCTGGGTGTTTTCCTTTAGCTCTTATCTAGTTGGATTCACCTCTCTCAGCTCCAGATTTCTCATCACTTTCCTTCTTTTTTTCGCTTTCTTGTCATTCTCCGGTCGCTCTGCTCCCTTGTAGCCCTCTCTCCTCTTCTCCATCTCTTCTCCTCCTCCTTCACATGTTTAAGAGGGTGTGTGTGTGTGTGTGTGTGAGTGTGTGTTGGGGTTGGTTTAATTAATACCTCAGCATCTCCCTGCTCCGCTCCCCTCTCCAGCTCCGGACATTAATCAGAGGTATTTTCGGGGGAAGCGAAGCGGCGCAGGTGCAGATCGTCAGGGCAGAGAGAGAGAGAGAGAGAGAGAGAGAGAGAGAGAGAGTGAGAGTCAGATGATATATGGAAATACACGGCAGACCCTGATCCGGCCAGCCAATCATCATCCATCACCATCCGGTCGCCGGGCGGAACAAGTTTTTCCCACCAATGGAAAAAAAAAACAAAAAACAAAAAAAAAACAAGGGAGGTGGGTGGATTAACGCCGTGCTCATCAGCACAAACAAGTCGGACGGTTTGGTAAGTGGGAGACGGGCTGGCAGGATGGACGTTGACATTTGAGGATGTTCCTCAAATTTCGGGGTGAAATCGGATTCAATTTCATTTCCCATTTCGTGAACTAATGCTGAACTCGCAGACTTCCACCCAAAACGTTGCAAATTCTCCAACTTCCACAAGGAGGGAGAGAGGGTACTTTCAGGCCAAATGTCAAACTTTTTGCTCAGTCTTTTCTTAACTTTGAGGCCCTGTCCACTAAGCCCTGTTTAGCTGCAGAATTGCAAAGAGCATACACACTGCATTCTGCGTATTGTACTCAGTTCTTCCCATGAATACAGCAATGTGTAACTTTACTTTAGTTTTCAAATGACTGTACAATACAAGTAGTGTGTAGTGCTCGTTTTTCAGGTTGTGTCACCAAGTTCTTAACGTTTTTTTGCATTGTAAAACACTGACAGAGTAACCTGTCACGATCTAAACATGACTGAGCAATTTGACCCTAACCCTTATTCATAAAGGTGCTCATTCTGATGACTCTGACAGTCTCATTGACATAAATACTTGTTCTGGAGGGATCCATTCTGAGCAAGTGACGTGCTTTGTTTGCAGGTTATCCACTCTGTTCTGCAGTTTGCACTAACTGTTTTCAATGCTCTAACTGTTGTGCAGGTGTTAATCGTATTGTGAGAAGAGCATCGAAGCGATTGAGAGAAAAAAACAGTTTCAAATGTTCTAAATGTGTGCAAATGCACTCAGCAGAGGCCGCTTTTAAAAGCATGAATACTTCTGAAGTCATGAGAAAGATCCGAGCCAACAAAGACTCCATTCTGTGTGCAGCCAGACAGATTCACCCAGTGCTCGACTGAATCCCACACAGTTCGCCCAACGTGTCAGAGTCTCGTCCGACTGCTGAATAATCCATAAGAAAAGCAAAACACGGACGTGCGTCTGCTCCGGTTACTCTCCACCCAACAGGAACGATCCATAACGATCTTTAAAACGGGCGACATATTTATGCTTTTAGTCTGAGGCGAGGGGGCGAACAGGCACATAACTGGGTGCGTGAACTCTGAGAGGGAGGACACACACACACGCACACGCACACGCACACACACACACACACACAGAGTCTCAGCAGCCTTGTTCTTTTATCACGACTGCAGACAGATAACAGATAAAGGGGTTTCGGGGTTCGTAACGAACGAATCGCACGTTCCGCATCAAAGTAAATGAGATGTCAGCGTTGGAATGGTTTCGCTGGAAGAGGAGGATGACGATGCTGGTGATTACTGGGACAATGGAAAGACAACAAGATAACTGATGTAATGGTAATTGCTTTAACACCAGCGATGTCAAGAGTTATCTGATTAATTATGATAATGTTATTAAGCCAGACAAACGCAGCCTCGTGAGTATACTCCACCTCTCTCTCTCTCTCTCTCTCTCTCTCTGTCTGTCTGTCTCTCTCTCAGTCTCTCTCTCCCTCTCTCTCTATCTCTCTCTCTCTCTGTCTCTCTCTCTTTCTCTCTTTCTTTCTCTATCTGTCTCTCTCTCTCTCTCTGTCTCTCTCTCAGTCTCTCTCTACCTCTCTCTCTCTCTCTCTCTATCTCTCTCTCTGTCTCTCTCAGTCTCTCTCTACCTCTCTCTCTCTCTCTGTCTCTCTCTCTTTCTCTCTGTCTCTCTCTCTCTCTCTATCTCTCTCTCAGTCTCTCTCTACCTCTCTGTCTCTCTCTCTTTCTCTCTCTCTGTCTCTCTCTCTCTCTGTCTCTCTCTCAGTCTCTCTCTACCTCTCTCTCTCTCTCTCTCTCTCTCTCTCTCTCTACCTCTCTCTATCTCTCTGTCTCTCTCTCTGTCTCTCTCTCTGTCTCTCTTTCTCTCTCTGTCTCTCTCTCTCTCTCTCTCTGTCTCTCTGTCTCTTTCATCCCTTCATAAATCTCCCTACTATGAGTGCTTTTACTATTCATACTTTTACTGTCTGTTTACTTTCATCCATACTGTGCCTCTCAGTGACATCCTGTAGTATAGAACCTGCTGTATCACACACACACACACACACACACACACACACACACACACACACACACACGCAGAGTTCAGGCCCTCCAGGAAGTTCACAGTTTCCCTCCTTTCTCGTATAAATATTCAGTTGAGATTAAGTTTACTCTTCTTTTTTCCCCCCCTTCAGTTCTCACCACCTGGAGCGACTTTACACCTGAGCAACCTCCGTCACACCGTTTGCTGCGTTGTTGTGACACGAGGCTGGAGATAAAGCTCGCACTCTGCGGAAAGCTGACAAACATTTGTTGTCACGTTTTTAGTCTCTTCAATCTTCACCGGTGAGTAACACTTTTACCAAACGACGTAGCAATGTGGAATTAAACATTGTCAACGTCAGCAGTTTCCACATATATATATATGTAAAAAAAACAAACTGACCCAGTAACATTGGATTGGCTGGTTAACAATGGTCAGTCGTGGATTGTGTCAGTCGTGCACTGTGGTAGCTCCTCCTTGTCACCACATCACAGAGACAGTGTTAGCAACGATGCTAAAAGGTGTTCGCAACGATGCTAATCAGTGTTAGCAGAGTGTTAGCAAGTTTGGAAGTAAGGCCTCCTACTACTCTGGGAGAAAGAGAGCTCCTTGTTTGTTCTCTGGTTCATCAGGTTTGATTCCTCCAGCGACAGAGAGGAAACAAATTGTGGTTTTGATTTCTTGTGGAGAGAAATGGGTCTCTTCACAAAGTCGGATGTACCAGTACAAACACCAAGGCACAAGACTTAACTCATGGTTACAATCAGTCTAATAGCTATTGAGGTTAGAGTTCCGGTCAATTTTGGCAAATCCATGCAGGGCAAAGGCAGGAAACAGTCCATCACATCCCATAGTTTATGTATAGAAGTAGCTGCTAGTTAGCTACTACTGGTGACCATTGCATAACTCTCTGCTAGTTGAATAACTTAACAGTCCTGTCGGCGCAGTTCCATGACCCCTGGAAATGTGCAAAACCTAAATATTGCAATAAAACCAAACTGGTCGTAGAAACTCGTAGATGTTGTAAAAGCTCTTAAATATGATCAAATATGTTGTTATGCTCTCATGAGCTTGTTTTTCAGACATTATGACATACTGTCAAAGTTCATCACTTTGTGTAGTGAAGGTTCTTGAAGGCATGATATGGGAGGGTCACATGACCAGCTTGCTTAGAGTAGGGAGTGAGTCTTCTTCTAAATTCAGTCAAAATACCAAATAAAACCATGTGAATGCAACATAATTTAACCATCCATCTCTCTTAGTGGGTTTTACAAGAAATCAGGAGAAATAAAGAGAATACAGACATATAGGTGTAGACTTAGCCTACACACCCTTACCTGGAAACATCTACAAGTAGCAACTGAACTTTCTCAAAATTTTAGGAAAAAAACAAAACAAAAAACAACCCATGGACTTATGTAGCGAGCAAAACTCCACCTTTCCACCCTGCTCCACCCGGCAGAGAGACCATTCCCTTTCCTATCGGAGCAATTAATGTCGTATTTCAGTGGATTTAATGAACTGTAGCTGTGTGTTCTGGATCCAGCGTGTCGCTGTCTCATTACGAGCCGCCTGTGACAGCGCAGCGGCTAAGCTAATGCTCTGGTATTAATTTGAGGGGGGTGGGGGGGGGTTTATCCTCCTAAGGTTGTTCCGACATGGCCGCTAATCTCGCTGCCGGCTCTCCTTTTTTTTCTTTTTTTAATTTAATTACAGATAACTGTGTTAATATTTCATTAAAGTATTAGATAGAAGAACGAGCGTTTTAATCAGAGCGATGCCGCCGCAGCCCGGTGTCGCTCTCTGTCCCTCCCTCGCCATCATCCGCTGTCTGCTCATCCGTTTGTTCTCCTGAGACCTCCTCATCCTTTCATCCCCTCTTCTGACAGACGCCGGCACGCGTGCACGCGCGCACACTGACACACACACACACACACACACACACACACACTCACAAAATAACACACATAAACAAGAGTAGCAAAAGAAACACACGTTTGCAACTGCACACATGTTAGAGTGTCAGCTAAATGCCCGGGTATAAATGTAAATCATAGGTTTTTGTGTGCCCCCCCTTCCCTTGTGAAATACACACACACACATACACACATGCATACACACACACACACACACACACACACACATTGCTCGTCGTCTCCACAGGCCAGGGCAGATGTCTCTTGTCAATGTGCACAAGCGTCAAACGACCAGCCTGTCATATTTTCATACTTAACTATTCATCTCATTCTAATTTATGGAGTTTGAAAACACACACACACACACACACACATGTGCACACACACACACACACACACACACACACACAGAGCGTAAAATATTTAACATTAAATATGAGAGGTTTCTTGCAGGACACTTGAATTATTTGCCTTTATTGTGACCTTATCGACAACACTTCTCACCTGACGCTGAGCAAACAGTCACTCTTTATGTTTATGTTACACTCATTTAATTCAACTTTCCTTATGTTATTTTGTCGAATTTGTAAATAACGACATTGTTTTCCCAAAGTATTATATATAGTGGTCTAAATGAGCGTGCAGCTCTGCTCGAGGTGCAGTTTTTAACAGCTCGTTGATGTGAATGAAGGAAACGCAGGCCTGGTTTCATAACCGCCAGATGTTTCAGAGATGTTTGGGATGTTTCAGAGCAGAAAAGGCTGACGCTTCTAAAAAACACACGTTGACATTCGATTGGCTCGAGCCTGAGACCAACGGCTCCTGCCAAACCAGCTGGAAGGAGGCCGAACACCTTTTCCTGTGAGAAAATCCTTCTCCTTGGAAATGTGAGAAAATCCTTCTCCTTGGAAAAGGGACGTGCCAGGAGATCCAGATCACTCATGATTACAGTGGCAAAGTCTTTAAAGGAGACACTTTCAGACCAGTGACTATAATAATAACAATAATAATTAGTACTTTCTTAACATCAGACATTTCTACATGCTGGATCCTCTACAGAACTTGAATATTTTTACTCTATCAATGACAAATCTGTGCTTCATTGTTGTTGAATGTCAAAACAAAATCTCACCTGATTCAATAACAAACATACGAGGCACATTCACATCTTAACACGTCTTCTCCTAGGCTGTATTACACAGTATGAGACTTTGATCCTGCTATTACTGTTTTAATTGTTTTGTTGCTTTTTCTGTTTACACATTTACATGTGATGTACAGTATTTAGTGTCAATGGAGGTTGTTTTTAAAGCACTTTATACATTAAGTTATTATTATTGTTATTATTTTATGATTAAGACTCTTCTCTGGCATAGTACACGGTTTTGCCTACAAGACGCTAGTCACACCAAGTATGAACAAGCAAAGTCACAGTAAAGTGTTTTTATGACCTGATGTGTTGATATACAGCACTCTTTACATGCATCACATACACACACACACACACACACACACACACACACACACACACACACACACACCCCTGTATTAAAATGTGTGTGTCAGGAGTAATATTTGAGGCTTTGATACACAGATGGTGGTGCTGTCTACACATGCCCTCCTCTGGGACTGTGGTGTGTGCGTGTGCCCGTGTGTGTGTGTGTGTGTGTGTGTATGTGTGTGTGTGTTTCGCTCTCCGACACTTGAAAGAGACTTGTCAGCATCCCTCTCTGAACTACCTCTGTCGTCTATTAATCTCTCTCTTTCATTCTGTCATCTCTCACTCTCTCTCCATACCCTCCCTTCCCGCCCCCCCCCTCAACTCTTGCCAGCTCTTCCTCTCTCGCTCTCCCTCTATTGATCTCACCCTCTTCACTTCCTTGCGCTCGCTCTCGCTGTTCTCTCACTTTGTTGACTTCTTTAACAAACCTCTGTCAACTCCACTCCCTAGATGTAAATACTGTAACTCTGGCTTCAATATAAATATATCCTGGATCCTGGAATACACCCTAAACATGGTGGGACCCACACACCATTCATAATTACCATAGATTACTAAATATCTAAGACAAATATCTCAAAACTGATGCACACCTGCTGATATGATATGACATATATGTAGCATCCATGTTTACTTGACATAAACATAGTGTGATCATAATTTGATTTGATCATATTGATGTCATATCATTTGACCATAATGTGAACAATGCAGAAAATTTCAGCAAAAAAGCTAGAACATGGCCTTAAAATCTAATCGATCTGAGTGCATGTTTTTGGACTGTGAGAAGGATCCTGTTGTACTGGGAGAAAGCCCATACACACTCACACACACACGTTCACACACACATCATGCAAATGCTTATCAAACATGGTGGCAGCTGGGACGCAAACCAGCAACCAAGCAACGATGATAATAACAGTTATAACGACAAATAAAAGTAGCAGGGATCAAACATAAATGACTGGGATAACTATTGAAGGCAAAACTGAAGAACAATGGGCACCCTGCTGTGTTTCTCTGTGTGTGTGTGTGTGTGTGTGTGTGTGTGTGTGTGTGTGCGTGTGTGAGAGTGTGTGTGTGTGAGTGTGAGAGAGAGAGAGAGAGAGAGAGAGAGAGAGAGAGAAAGAGAAAGAGTGGTAACAGAGAAATAACCATGCTGAGAGTTGATGTACACACGATACCTTTGTATTCACTACTTCCTGTGTATTAATATGCCTTTACGTGGTCTGACACACACACACACACACACACACACACACACACACACACACACACACACACACACACACACACGGACGTGTGCGCAGAGAGCATCTTTGCCAAGAGGAAATCAATAGGTGGTGTGATGTGGATATTCCTTCATGTGACTGAAATATGTTTTCTTGGCCGTGAGAAACACAACTGAGACATGCACATATGTTACATAGCAGGCAAATATGTGAGGACGGGTGGGATAGGGTGGGGGGGGGGGGGCAGGAACAAGGGGGGTGGGTAAGGAGGGGGTAATTACTGACAGGAAGAATCTGCTTAATAGGAAAGCCAAGTGTGAAACCTTGGATGAGAACAGCAACTAACCAGATAGCAGTTATCCAGCTAGCAGCTAGCAAATATCCAGCTATCAAGCTAGTAGCCATCCAGCTAGCAGCTAACAAATACCCAGCTGTAGCCATCCAGGTAGCAGCTAGCAAATATCCAGCTGTCGCCATCCAGCTAGCAGCTAGCAAACATCCAGCTATCAAGCTATTAGCCATCCAGCTAGTAGCGAGCAAGTAACCAGCTGTCGCCATTCAGCTAGCAGCTAGCAAATATCCAGCTGTCGCCATCCAGCTAGCAGCTAGCAAACATCCAGCTATCAAGCTAGCAGCCAACCAACTAGCAGCTAGCAAATATCCAGCTGTCGCCATTCAGCTAGCAGCTAGCAAATATCCAGCTGTTGCCATCCAGCTAGCACCTAGCAAACATCCAGCTATCAAGCTAGCAGCCAACCAGCTAGCAGCTAGCAAATATCCAGCTGTCGCCATTCAGCTAGCAGCTAGCAAATATCCAGCTGTCGCCATACAGCTAGCAGCTAGCAAACATCCAGCTATCAAGCTAGCAGCCAACCAGCTAGCAGCTAGCAAATATCCAGCTGTCGCCGTCCAGCCAGCAGCTAGCAAATATCCAGCCATCAAGCTAGTTGCCATCCAGCTAGCAAATATCCAGCCATCAAGCTAGTTGCCATCCAGCTAGCAGCTAACAAATACCCAGCTGTAGCCATCCAGGTAGCAGCTAGCAAATATCCAGCTGTCGCCATCCAGCTAGCAGCTAGCAAACATCCAGCTATCAAGCTATTAGCCATCCAGCTAGTAGCGAGCAAGTAACCAGCTGTCGCCATTCAGCTAGCAGCTAGCAAATATCCAGCTGTCGCCATCCAGCTAGCAGCTAGCAAACATCCAGCTATCAAGCTAGCAGCCAACCAGCTAGCAGCTAGCAAATATCCAGCTGTCGCCATTCAGCTAGCAGCTAGCAAATATCCAACTGTCGCCTTCCAGCTAGCAGCTAGCAAACATCCAGCTATCAAGCTAGCAGCCAACCAGCTAGCAGCTAGCAAATATCCAGCTGTCGCCATCCAGCCAGCAGCTAGCAAATATCCAGCCATCAAGCTAATTGCCATCCAGCTAGCAGCTACAAATTACTGAGTTGTAGCCTTCCAGCTAGCAGCTAGCAAATATCCAGCTGTAGTCATCCAGCTAGCAGCTACCTAGCAAAGTTGTTAATCAACTGCTATTGTAAATAATTCTTATTGTAGTACAATAACTCCAGGTTTCTTGTGTGCTGATATATCTAGCCACGTACTTTAAATGTGTGCACAGAGAGAAAGTGTGTTGTTTTGATCAGACATGATGAAGAAATTCCAAACTATTAGCAAGTACTGAGCAATGGAAACTCTACCACGCACTGACAGCACATTGATAATATTTCATAAAATTAAAATTCCCAGCATGCACATGTACAACAATCCAGCTGTATCTATATCTGAGAGAGAACTGATGAATCAAACATTCATCAAGGTGCAGGTTTCAAAGTGATCTTCATTAGGCTCGTTCTCATTATAGCACAAGGTGATAGCTACCTGGCTGAGTACTAGTTTTAAAACTTAAGGGGTTCACATCTAGTCGTCACATTTTCCCCTGGGCAGTGAACATAATATCGTGGTCCTGCTCCACTTTCTTGTTGCTCCTGTGTACAGGAGGAGGAGGAGGAAGAGGAGGAAGATGAGGAGGAGGTAATAGCTGGTGATTACCGCAGACTGCTTACCGCTGCATCAGTAATTAACCTTTCAACTATTAGTCCTGTTTAAACAGCCCCACACTAATGCAGCACGCTCTGTTTAAAAAGCACGCTGGGTAATTGGCTTTTTGGCATGAGAGTGGCCAGTCACTGTGTGTGTGTGTATATGTGTGTGTGCGTGTGTGTGTGTGTGTGTGAATAGGTGAGAGATGGAAGGAGAGAGAGCAGGTTATTCATGGTTATGCTGTGTTGAGACCCAAAAGGTCTCAGGTTGGAGTCCCTCCATGGCTGAAGTGCCTCTGAGCCCAGGTACCTTGCTCCTCTGCAGCTTCCACACCACCTAGGATTCCCAGAAGACGTCCGTCAACCTGTCAGGGCGAGCAAAGACTCTGTTAGTTATTTCTGGATGTAAAATATGACAGATCCATCCGACTTTTAAAACTGCTGAAAGGTGAGAAAGTGAAAGTGAAAAATTAAAAGTTAAAAACAAAAACCTTGAGTAAGGTTGAAATGTGTGTTGTGGGTGTGTGATAGGAGGAGAGAGAGACAGAGAGAGAGAGAGGGAGAGAGAGACACAGAGAGAGAGAGAAACAGAGAGAGAGAGAGAGAGAGAGAGAGAGAGACCCTGACATTAGCTGGCAGCCAGCACACAGGAACATTCCTTCACACAGTACCAAAAATCTGCACCTGTTGATTGGTTGGCACAGTGCATCTACACATGCTGTGAGTGTATTCCCACACACACACACACACACACACACATACACACACACACACACACACACACATACACACGCACACATACACACGCACACATACAATGAAATATTGTTTCCATGCCATAGAAAGCTGAAGCCCTGCCCCCCCATCTCTCTTCCTCTCTCTCTCTGTTACTCTCTGTCCCATACTGTATCTATCTTTAGCTCCGTTTGCTTCAGTTGTATTTCTTATATTTGGCTTCTTTTAAACCTGATTCTATTAATTCTCTTTGTCCGTACTCCAGCTTTCATGAGTATCTCCTACTCCTTCAGCAACATGTGAATTCTTTAGCAATTTAACCCTCTCATGACCTAAAAGTTAGATGAGCTGGCCTGAAACTATTTCGTGTAGATGAGGTAAGGTTGATCTTAACTAAGCCTGCTCTCAGGGATAAACAAATGCATCACAGCAGAGAAAAAGGGTTGAAATGGCAGAATGAATACGTTTTCCCACAACTTTAAAAATCATAAATGGTTAAGTGTCTCCAGTCACTGTTTTTGTTGTGATATTTCGTGCATTTCTAGGAGTAATTTTCCATATGCGACGAACTCTTAAGAATGAGGATTCAGTGTTTCTGAACTTATCAGTGGCCCCAGCCTCCTCACATCCCCACTTCCCCCTGCACCATACACCGAGTAAGCGTATCATGAAGTCACGTCTGCGCTCGCAGCCTCCGTCTCTGCGACGTTTTTGTGAGCGCGCTCTTGTCAGCGCGGATGTTTGTTAGCGCTAATGCTCATTAGCGCTAATTGGCAGGGATCTATTAATAAATGACTGGCAGGAGGGAAAAGGTGGAAAGGAGGAAAAGCTCCGTCTCAGATTGACAGGCAGAGGATGTTCCGGCGTCGGGTCTGAAGTGGCTCGTGAGTATTTTGCATGTCTAAATAATGTCAAGGATCTCACTTGCCATTGTCATTCATTTTGATGGAAGTTCTAAATCAAATCCTTTTTTTGTTGTTGTTGTTTACAATGCATTGCTCATCAGAAGCCCGTGGTTATTTTTGTGCCGTAGCGAGTGTCATTAAAAGGTAGAAAAAAACAGACTGAAGGCGCAGAATGACAATGAAGCCAACACTTTGCTTTTTTTTGTGTGCGCATGCTGGTCTTTGTGTTTTCTCCACCTCCAGATTTACATGTAAATGTATGGCGTCGTCTGTGTGTGTGTGTGTGTGTGTGTGTGTGTGTGTGTGTGTGTGTGTGTGTGTGTTTTAATGTGTGTGACAGCAGGTCTGAGGCCGTAAAACACCAATAAAGCCCCAACCTGAAATCATCCAGGGGGGTGTCACGCTGGGGCTGGGTAGACGTGGGGACACTAAAGCGCACCATGTGACTATGAGACCATGTGACCATGTGACATCAGCTCAGTTACTGCCTCCATCCTCCACCTGGGGCTGCAACAAACTACATACTGATACTGTCTGGGTTTTGTTCTTTTCAGGTCAGATTAGAGAGAACTTTCTTTGGACTGTTTGTTTTATACACTTGTTTTATCGATTTGGTCCAAATTTGAAATATCAAGAGCTACACTGGCTTACGCTTACAATAAGAAGAGCCCTGGTTAAGAAGGTCCTGGTTGGACTGATGACCTTCCTACTGTATGTGGAGTCTGCATGTTTTCTCTTCTTCTACAGTCCATAAACATGCACTAAGGTCATCTGGAGACTTTAAATTAGCCCCAGGACAGTGAGTGAGGTGTGTTGGCCCTCTGTGGTTATGGATGAACTAAACTTTTTCACTTTTTGATGAAGTTTAGTTCTGTGATACGTCCTCACAGAGGTTGCCATGTCCATTTTTTTGTCCAAGAGTTTGAGTCCAAGTCTGAGTATCTGCTGATACCAATCCATTACTTTGGCCATGAGGTTAGTCAGCTGCACGGTGGAATCATTCATCACACCACTTGTTTGACATTTGTCCAAAATCTCCCTCTTTTTTGGTTGTTTTGTACTTAGTTTAATATTGTGAATTAAACTTTATGCCAGAATTGAGAGAGAGAGAGAGAGAGAGAGAGAGAGAGAGAGATTTAGCTATAGAGCTATATCGGATGTTTCTGCTATAATCTGAACAGCACAAATCAGACTTCTCCAAATCAGACCCAGGCCACCTCCTCAATCAGACACACATCTGATGTTTTTCAAAGCAACGTGCACTCTTTTTTTTCTCAGTCCTCTCCTTCCCTTTATCGCTCGATCCTGACTTGTTGATTCAGATTACACAACTTCAAAACTGACGCACACACACACACACACACACACAGTGTGTTATGTGACAGTGGGAGTGTGATGCCATGGCGTTTAGAGGATAATGAGAACAATCACACTTTGGATCTCAGCAAAAAAACAGTATTGAGCTTCATGCTTAATGGCTAACTGGTTTCTAGACACGAACAGAGATTCCCTGTCTTCACCCTTACAGTCTGAGCACCACAGACATAGACTGTAGCAGACCTCCACAACAGTACAAGTCATTAAAGTGCCAGGACTTCTCATTTAGAAGGTTGCAACAGGTTGCACCCTTAAGAAGCATCTTGCTACCGAGACCTCCTGAGACCACCTCCACACTATGTCGCTTGCTTTGATTGATTGTCAATAATAACTGTATTTATTATTGTCAGCATAAAAACACACACAACACAGCATGATATATGATACTCAATGCAGCAAAAGATTGTGGAGCGATATTCAACGTCACACGTCGATAAACAGTAACTCTCAGCTGTTGTGTCACCTCATCAGAGACATATGAGAATGATGAGACGTGTGTACGTCCTGTCAGCACACACACACGCACCCACACACACACACACACGCAGTCACACCTGTTATAGTGAAGCCCTGGCAGAGTTTTACTGTGCCTGTGCGTCTGCCTGCCAATTTGAGGCGTCCCTCGTCCGTCTCCGCTAATAGACTTTGTTCGGATGCCAGAGGTTTCAGCGCGTCTTAAATCACTCCTCCGGTCCAAAGCTGACAGTGTGTTCTGTGATGTTTAATTAGGAATAATAGTTTCTAATATTGCACCAATTAAGGCCTGTCTCCTGTTCAGTCAGGGGAGTCGTATTAAGAGAACGAGCGGCGGTACGGGGAGGACGCAGGGAAAAGGAGAAACCAGGAATGAAATGACTGCGCAGGTAATGCCAGGTTGGTGCGCCCGTGGGGTTTTAGATTTCAGTTAAAAAAAAAAGAAAAAAAAACTGGCGCCGCTGACGGATTTCTGACTAATGATTCATTTAAGCTCTTCTCGAAGGAAATCGCTAATTAAGACAAGGCTGAAAGTCCGAACGTTCAGTGTTTTGAAGGAGGAACGTTTAAGAGGAAAAAACAGGGCTGTGTGTGTGTGTGTCTGTGTGTGTGTGTGTGTGTGTGTGTGTCCCTCTAACGTGACATCTGCTGGATCGAACATGGAGTCAGGTCACATGGTAAAGGGATCGGGATCCAAAATGTTCAGATCTGCAGGAAAAGTTGAGGAAACTCGTGAAGATCGGGACTAACTGAATCAGCATTTTGGACGACATTTTTGGAGAGTTAGGGCTTTTTTTTTTAAGAGTAGAGTGTTGTGATGAATGAGGGCATTAGTGAGGTAACTTAAGGAAAGCAAAGACTTCTTTATAGGGCAGCTACAGAGATTGAACTGACTATTGATCCTGATTCTCTGGTGCTAACATAGAAGCTGTGCAGGGGTGCAGTGCCCATGTCAGGATGGACTGTGTGGGGGGGTTGGGGAGGGCACAAGGTGAAGCGGACACCATAGTAACTTGACCGGGTTAAATCTAAATAGAATCTAAAATGTGAAGAATGGGAAGTCTGGAAATACATTTGTTGTTACTGGGGGGGCAGCAGTTCATGTTTTTCTGAAGCTATGGAACATCGATTTAATCAGAAATGCCTCAGATGTCGTCTTACAGCCTTATTAGCATCCTGTTGTTAGCTATGGGAATGTTACGGTCCGTTCCCACGCGGATCTGATGCCCTTTCATGCATATCTGGCAACCACACGAATACCTCCATTCATTTGTGTATCTGAACAGATGCATCGAATCATTGAATGGATGTGTGAGGAGGGTTGTGTATGTCTGAGGTCACTCTAGACATTTGGCCCATTTTTAACTAAATCATCATATTTTTGGACCTGCATCATTCTTGGTCCCCTTTAACTGAAAACTGTGGACATTTTTGTGTTGGCAAAACTTTTTCTGAGGGAAGGAACACAAAGAGCCTCCAGAAGTAAAACTAAAACCCCTCGTAGTCTATACAGTTAGAGCTAAAGACGTCTAAGGTCGTTTTCGTGTATAAGTATAATTACATAATCACTGATTTGAAGCAAACAATTATGCTAAAAATAACAGGTAATAACAGATTGTATAAAGTGCGCTCCTCCTTTTGTGTATTAGACGATAATAAAAAAACGATGCAAGTTATTTATGGGAAAAAAACGGTGTCAGGGCTGTTTTATATCGAGTGTTTAAACAGCATTTATTGATAAAAAAAGGCAGAACGGTCTCACAATAAAACACTCTCATTTCTGTTCCCCTTATTGGGTCACTAAAGGCTTTTGTCCCATAAATAGCACACACACACACACACACACACACACACATAGACACACACACACACACACACACACCATGTCCACTGCTGTGCAAAAGCAGCAGCAGAATAAACAAACACAGAAAGAAAGAAAAGAAAGAATCACCCCAAACGGATTTATCAACCCACATAGAGAGTATGTTTTAGGATGTCCGTTCAGTAAAAGTAGGTCACACACACACACACACACACACACACACACACACACACACACACACACACACACACACACACACATACACACATGCACACACAGTGTCTGATCTGGTTTGGGGGCCGGTATTCATCTCCCGTTTGTGGAGGAAAATAAAATTGGGAATAGCAAACAAAGACTTGTTTGTCTGTCAGGGACCTGTTTCAAGTTTCACAGCCCGGGTTGTGTTTTGCTTTATCGTAGGAGAGCTTCATCGAAGTCCTCGAGAATCAGGTTCACCATCACCTGTCAGTTACGACTCTTGTTGAGGTCTCCTATCAGGGTCCAAAATTCCTCTCATGGAGAAAACGGAGAAATGTTCCCATCTTCACCCTCCTAGTGTGACCCCCGCCCTTCAATGACCTCTGTAGACACCTTTTAAAGGTCAAAGGTTAAACTTTTTCAGACCCTTGTTTACTAATACTTACAGATTCTTTAAATGTCTTCAGGTCTTTGAGTGGCTGGACTCTTCTGAGTGTTTCAACCATCCAAAGATTCCCAACTTTATGACAGAAATACACATATTCACAGTGTGGTCAGCATAAGATTGTTAAAATATAGCATAATAAATTGGAAAAGACATTTTTGAAATCGGACTTATTCCAAGTTGAAGTCATACATGAGACCAGACTGTCAAGTGGAGATTAAGCTGTTCCATAAATAGGAGTTTAAGGCGGGAAAAAAAACAAGGATTAGGGTTAGAAAGTTTGACCTAAACGAGCATAAAGTCCAGTTTTCTGCTTTTTATCCTTCCGCAAATCACCTCCAAGAATGTGCGTGTCGACTTTTGTCTTTTATTTCGTGTCTTTCAATCTGCATCACGTCAGGGGGAAAAGCCACCTCCCCTCCCAAAACAAACAAACAAACAAACAAACAAACGAACTGGTCTGGTAAAAACAAGGCCAAAAAAGAAACGCATGAAAGCAAACACGCCTCGAGAAAAACTGCCGAGCAACAGAAAATCGCTGCTGTTTCCAGGGCGCGTTTGATTAATGTTTGTTTTTTTTTGTTTTTTTTTTTAGGTTTTTTTTGGTGACTTTTTTTTGTTTTTTCCTCCTCCGACGCCTAATAAAAGGTTCACAAACCATCTGTTTGTCTTTCCCCCTGATGCCCTGCCCAAAGGTCCCCCCATCCTGGGACTGGCACCACGCCCACACACATCCATCCATCCATCCATCCATCCATCCATCCATCCATCCAGCCATCCATCCATCCATCCATCCATCCATCCATCCATCCAGCCATCCATCCATCCATCCATCCATCCATCCATCCATCCATCCATCCATCCATCCATCCAGCCATCCATCCATCCATCCATCCATCCATCCATCCATCCAGCCATCCATCCATCCATCCATCCAGCCATCCTTCCATTCCACACCCCTCCCTTTCTTCTCTTACTTCCTCCCTTCTCTCTCTCTCTATCCTGCTTCCTTTTCCTCTGTCATCCTTCCATCCTCACTCACTCGCTCCCTCTTCACGTTTTATCTTTCCTTTCGTATTCTTCATTTCCGTTGTCGTCCATCCCTCCTCTAAATTTTGTCCTCTTCCCGCAAACCGTCTTCCCTTTTTTCCCACTCTCTCTCTTTTTTTTTAGTATCATTCCTTTGTCTTTTTCATCATCTGAACCTGTCTTCCTCTTTCTCCACTTTGCTCTGTTCTCCCTCCGCTCTCTTTTCATCTTCCCATTCTAATTTTTCCTTTTTCTTTGATCCCTCGCCTCCCTTCTTTTTCCTTCTTTCGCTTTTTTCTCACACTTGCCACGTTGCCTCGCCTCCTTGTCCATCTTCCTTCACCCCATCCTTCATCCTTCTCTTTCCCTCCATCCTCCTCTCTCTCACCTTACAGTACTTCACTATCTCCTGCTCTCCCCCTCCTCCCTCCTCCTCCTCCTCCTCTCTACTCCTCCACCTCCCACCCCTCTTCTCTCCCTTTCCATTTAAACTCTCTCTCTCGTTATGAATATTCATAAACCTGCAAACATTCCCATCCAATAGCGTTTAATCCCTCCCTGTATTAGTGTGTGTGTGTGTGTGTGTATTTTCTCTCCTTAACCCTTCATACACACACACACACACACACACACACACACACACGCCTCCTCCTCCTCCTCCTCCTCCCAAACATCTAGCAGCTGGCCAACAGATGGGGCCCGCAGCCAAAAAAGCAGCAGCGGCAGCACCACAAAAATAAAAATTTACAAGATGCCAGTGGAATTTATTTAAGGACAGGAGGAGGGTGTGTGTGTGTGTGTGTGTGTGTGTGTGCGTGCACCTCCTCTTCCTCCTCCTTTTTTGTCTCACCTCCCTCCATCAGTGCTCCTCTCCTTGGTCCTGTCGTCCTGCCTCCACCCCGAGCACCACCTCAGCATCAGGAGCCCAGAGCGTGACAGAGATCATGACTCTGATGTGTAAAATGATGTGAAACTGATGCGTTTCCTCTCATTTCCTCTCTCCTTTCCCTCCACTCCCTACTCTCTTTCTTTCCTTCTTTCTTTCTTTTTTTTTTGGAAGTAACACATCTTTAACCTCCTTTTAACGCTTTGAACACAAGTAGTTTCCCCAACTCACAATGGGTGAAGATAGAAATACACTCTGGACAGTCCACCTGTCCATCACACAATACACACACACATGCACACGCACGCGCACACGCACATGCACATGCACGCACATACACTTTCACCCTTCACTTCACCCCTGATGTTTTTTTTAACATGCTGTCTTTATTCACCTTTTTCAAATACTTGCACATAACAAAATACCCTAGCTTCTCTCTCTCGCTCACACACACACACACACACACACACACACACACACACACACACACACACACACACACACACACACACACTCCTATTCTTACACCTTGGTACAGTTTAGAGTCTCTATTTGAGTTCAGACATACTCAAACACAGTTAAGATAACGTATTAAGACAGCTAGATAGGGAGGTAGGTGGGTAGATAGTAACTATAGGGAAAAACAAGTAAACACTAGCACAAAAATGATTAGTTTGCTGTTTTCCGTGACTGCCGGTCATGAGGTCATGTGTTTTAAAGGAGTAAGAAAAAAACAAAAACAAAAAGCGAAATATGCAGAAGCAGCCCTGGGCCGGGCCCAGGTGTGCAGCACACTTCCAGGTCCCTCTCTTTTTTCTGTGTGTGTGTGTGTGTGTGTGTGTGTGTGTGAGTCTTGCTAAACCGCTTCGCATTTTGTTTTCGCTTTGCAGCCTGCACGTATCATAAATATGCGACTGATTCACTCGGCGGAGGTTTAGTGGAATTCAGCAACAGGAAAATCGAACGCAGTTGGATGAAAAAAAAAAAAAACAAGAAAAAAAAGTCCTGCAATAAATAAAAAACAGGCTGCGGACGCAGCAGCAGGTGCAACAAGCGCAGGAACATCAAACATCTTCATATTCAGCCAGCTACAGCACCACAGAGGAGGAGGAGACAGAGGTGCGTGTGACACACACACACACACACACACACACACACACATAGGCACACACACACACACACACACGTTCACCCATTGACGTCTTATTTTTGCATGCTTTCTTTATTTGTAATGTAAATATCCAGGAGTTTTATATCAAAATCTTAGCTAGCTCGCTAGCTAGCAGACATAGATCGATAGCTTATATATGAAATGCACATATGATGTGCATTTCATTTAAAAATTGAATTTGGTTTTTGAATATTTAGTTTTTTTTATGTTTCATGTACTACACTTTTACTATATCGTGTTTGTTTGCTTTGATCTGGCCTTTTCTAGGTGATTCATGTGCACATCAGCTGAAATTTCCCTAGTACAATTAAAGGCATAATCTACTCTATTTCAATCTGTTCTATTCTGCACTTTTACACTTGAACAGAACGTGCCGGATGGCAGAGAAACGTGCTTACAACGTGCCGTTTTCACGTCGTATTAAAGGCTAACGAACAGATCAATCAAATCAATCACATTGTTTGGAACCGAGATCTTGACTCGTGGCAGATGTGGACCCGCTGATTGCCCACGTCTCCTTTTACCTTTCAGTTCCCCTGTTTGGTTCAGCTCTCTCTCTCTCTCTCTCTCTCTCTCTCTCTCTCTCTCTCTCTCTCTCTCTCTCTCTCTCTCTCTCTCTCTCTCTCTCTGTCTTTCATCTCCTGCCTGTCCTCTGTGTATTATTAGCGCTGAGTGCATTTTAAATTAGAAAAATGAAACATTTCCTTTCGTCCTCCTGCCAGATTGGTTAAAATGTAACATTTTTGTGCTTCTCCTCCATCATGTCTTCATTTGTGACCCTCTTTCGGTCAGTTTGTTCAGCTGCTTTTAATCAGGGTGTGTGTAGCTCCGGCTCTGCGTGCACGCACAAGTGTGTTCATGTACTCCACCGATGTGATATATTAGAACCGATGTCAATTTTAGGGAAATTTGCTCGGCCCTCCCCTCTATTTACTCCACTAACACCCTTACCTCCTCAAATACATATACACACACACGCACACATGCACGCAAATGCAAACGCATGCACACGCATACACACGCATGCACGATGCGAGTGGCAGAAGGAGAGAGGTTGGGAGTAAAAATGAGGTGGAAATTGGAGAAGTGGTGGAAAAAAAACGAGTGAGGGGAGGAGTGAGATGATGTTTTCAGTCTGCTGAGGCTGCAGGTGGCTTTTCTTTGGCCAGATGACCTCTCTCTCTCTCTCTCTCTCTCTCTCTCTCTCTCTCCCTCTCTCCCTCTCTCTGTCAGCCTCAGCGTCACTCCCTCCCTTCCTCGTAACGCGAATGGATAGAGAGCGCTGAGAAGAGGAAGACCAGGAGGGTGGTGGAGATGGAGAAGAGGGGAAGGCACGATAGAGAGGAGGATGAAAGGGAATAAAAAAAAAAGCTGGGGAGGTAGAAGTGACAAAAGAGGGGAGATAAGAAAGAGGGAAGCCAAACAGAGAAAGGAGAGTTATTAAAAAATGAAGAGGAGACTAGAAGGAGACTTATCCCCAGGGGGCACTGTTTGCCCTTGTAGCACACCACACACACACACACACACACACACACACACACACACACAGACATCGAGAAAAAACAAAACGGGAAAGGAAACAAGTGACAAACAATTTTGGTCAAAAATAAACCAACCAGCCTCCAGTCTCTGCGTAGTTGTCAAGTCATTCACATACTCACGCATGCACCTAACACACACATACACACATACACACACACACACGCATACACACAACAATCTCTGCACAGAACTTTGTGAAACGTACAGAAATAGAAACAAGATAGATAGAAAATGTCTATTGTTTCAGTCAGTCTCTTCCTTCTTTGTCGCCTTCGGAGCAAACTTTACATTTTCAGTAATGTTTCATGAAAGGATTAATCATACGCAAATTGTTCATTTTTTTCAGCTTTCTGATTTTCCTATTTCCTACTGACGGACTTTATGAAACTATCTTAACAAAAAGACAAATTTTGTTGCAGAATTGCAATGTTTGTCAGGAGTATCCAATACCCACTGTATTATGGCATAATATATGTTAACAGTACTGCCTAGATATAAGCTTATAAGTGGTTCCAAGGAACAGTGCGTCCTTTAGAGGGCGCTATCACGACTTCTGACTGTTCTCGTCACAGTTTTTCACCCCACTCGTGCAAACGTTCATACGAGTCCAATGAGATCAGGTGTGTTTATCTTGCAGACCTTTTCATCCCTTCCCCCTGCTGCCCACCTGCGCTGCACCTGACGTCAACCCCGCTGAGACACACGCACACACACACACATGCACACACACACACACACACACACACACGGGAGGTCAACACCATAAGCACACATAAAGAGAGACGAGCATGCTAACACAGGGTTCAGCACCGCTCCATCGTCATGTCTGTCTCCCATTTGAATTCTTTTCAAAGCACAAATTCCTTCAAAGAGACGCTCATGGCAACTAGAGCCCAACTTGTGGCTCACACACACACACACACACACACACACACACACACACACACAGACACATACACACACACAGTCTAACGTTTTTGTCCCCATCTGGTCACCATTCAGCAGGATGCGTGCTCTGTCTGTAGCTGTGAGTCGAAGCGAACGCCCTCACAACCCTCGGCCCTGCTCGGCTTCACGTTTTGATCTCTGACCTCTGACGACCCCTGTTGGTGACGAGCCGTAACTGCGTGCAGGTAAACGCCTGTGATTTCTGGCGGTTTGCGCCTAGCTACTTCAGCGGATGTGCGCCATGCAGGATTCAGTACGGTGGCCCTGAAGGTCAAAACAAACACAATGACATCAACATTTCACCAAAAAAACATGGTTTTGTGTCCTGAAATATTGTGAGAAATGTTGTTGAGGGTGACTTTGACCTTCAGGGCCACCGTAGTTCTAATTATTTTATAATGTATTACAGTGATGGGGCACATGTAGCAGCTTATTGACTTAACTAATCTCCAGGACAGAGTTAGGATCCCAGCTCAGGACAAAGACTTGAAGTATATAGATTATATGTACAGCCATCAGAGGTTTTCCCAGGGCAAATCATAGCTGAATCTGGACTATGGATAGAACTCCATAACCTGTTTGTCATGGTGGAATTGCCCAATTTGATACAATGCTAGCCCTCCATACTCCAAAGTTTAGCCTAAAATCTAATCTGTGTTCTGTGTAAAGAAGTCATTTATTACTCAGTCACCGATTGGTCTAAGAGTCTGTCAATCAAAAGCCCAGGCACTAGAGCTCATATAGGGACCAGCGTGTCAAAACAGGCCAAAACGAGATTGCTAAAAAGATGGTGTGCCCACTCACAAATTTGTTAAGCATCCACTTGTTTGACAGCCTGAGATTGGTGGAGGTGCAGGTATTTGGAGTGAGACTGCAGCTCCTGTTGGAATATGTTTCGCAATACTTAATGTACCTGTATACGATGCAACCACTGACTCACTCATTCAGTCTGGATTAATAGGACATAGGATTTGGACTTTTTTTTTTTTTTCTAAAACACTTCAACCTTTGCAACTCTCGGTACATCCAAAAGTAATTTTCCCTCGACAAGAGTTCATTCATGGCTCTGTGTGGTGTGTGTGTGTGTGTGTGTGTGTGTGTGTGTGTGTGTGTGTGTGTGTGTGTGTGTGTGTGTGTGTGTGTGTGTGTGAGAGAATGCCCAGGGGCCCAGGTTGACAGGATCTAAAATAAGCAGCTTTTTTTCTGTTTCCAAGCAGCCACCTGTGGACAGCACTGTGTGTGTGTGTGTGTGTGTGTGTGTGTGTGTGCGCGTGTGCATCACTGTGTTTTCGTTGGACATCTCACTGTGCGGTTTGCGTGTTTCAGTACATTTTCATGTGTATTTTTGAACGTTTTTCGTGTCCTGCTGCACAGCTTTGTGTGTTTTAGTGCATGTTCTCATGTTTTGCCGCCCCTCCCTCTGGTTTGCCTTATTTGGAGAAGCTGGGTTTACTGGTCGTCCAGTCGTCCTCCAGATGTTCTGAGGAAGCTGAGCTGTTTCCACTTGCACACTCCCAAACCAAAACCAGAGTTGTAGACGACACTGCCCGAAATACATTTCTAATGGCACTCGCAAAAGCTGTAAAACGATCGACCAGTTGGAGCTTGAGACGTTCCATCATGAAGATAAACGGTAGGATCGTTATGATAAAGAAAGAAGAATACCTGAGATATCCAACAGGAAAGATGGCCCTCTCATAACGGACTCAGCAAGATACAAGCAGTCCATCTAGGAATGCCAATAAACTGTGTAGTTCCCTTTTGTTAATAAGTCATTTACTATGGACTGTTACCAATGAACAGTCATGACTTGCTATTAACTTTTTGCATGTATTTTTAATCAGATAAAATAAATTAGCATTAGCGGGTTGTAAATGTGCATGCATTTACGTCCCCCCCTCCCCCCCTCTCACCCCCCTTCCTCCCCCCTCCCTCCCCCCTTCCTCCCCCCTTCCTCCCCCCTCCCTCCCCCTCTCTCCCCTCTCCTGGTGTGTTGACGTCAGCATCGATGGTGAACCAGACCACATTGGCTGCATGCAGAGGCCTTTGATCCCACACTCCACTCTATTAGTGCTCTCATATGGACTTCACATCACACACACACACACACACATGCACACCCACACACACACACACACACACACACACGCACACGGTCTGTAACCTGTAATTTGTCTGTGGTTTAATACAGCTCTGGCGACCGGGAGTGGCACATATGTTGTATAACAGAGTTAATGCAGCATCTTCATCTCCGTCCTCGTCCTAACTAGGTCGGGGTCAGAGAAGGAGCTTCTCCAGACAGACACGCCTCTCCTGGAAAAATGTTTTTTAGCTGCAAATTATTAAGTCTAAAAAGACTTAAAAAGAGACACATAAAGACTGGAAAAGCACTCGCGAGGACAGAATTTTGAGATGTGACCCGTGTATTTTGTTTCCTATGACTGAATACCTTGAGTCAAACACAGTACATCCAGACGTTGTTGCATAACTGGAAAGTATTCACATGTATCTGTGTTTAGTTTTTCCTTATGAGGCTGAATGCACTTCAGACTACCATTAGTAGTTCTTCAGCTTAATGGGAAGAGACCATGAAGTAGATATCTGAAGATACTAAAAGTTTGTCCACCTTTACTTAAGACAATTTTTATGGCTGGTGAATGGGGTTCAGTGGGTTTGACTGCAAGTTGAACCTCAGATTCAAAAGAGTTTCTGTTGAGTTTCTATTGTCATTCCAGGCTGCACTTGAGGCACTTGCACATACGAATGAAATGAATCTGGTGACTGAGGTCCAGGGAGCAGCAGCTGCAAATAAGTTAACATTATAGAGCATAAAATAGTGCAGGTGATTAGTCATAAAAGTAACAAGAAATAAGAGACAAGGCAGGTAAACGAACAGGAAGTAAAGGCAAAGACATGAATATCCAGCTGACTAAATGAATAATGATGCAAATATGATGCACGTGAAAAATGTGCAAGTTGTAATAAGCGACTTAATATCGAGGAAGAATGATGCAGTCCTCATCCTGGTCCAGATCTTTACTCTATACATGGTTTTGCTGGAGGTGAAGGGAGTCTATCCACTAGTCTAAGTGGCTTCATGAAGACTTATGAACGTGTCCTCCAACTGTCCAGTCTCTGTTGTTGGAGTTTCTAGTTGGACTCCTTCAGGACTGCCCTGTATCGCTGGTTCTGTTCGTAGATGTTATGGATGGGGTTTCTCTGAGGGCGCCAGGTTCTTTCTGATTCTGCCTCTGCTTTTTGTGCAAACCGCGGTCCTACCGGCCCGGGTCTCCCCACACCTGGACGGCCGGACGACGAGACCAGAGCCGTTTCAACATTTGGGCGACCTGGCTCTGAATGTAAATACGGTGACAAGCGTGCGTTACGAAATGCATCAAAATGCAGGCGCATTTGCGACTGGCGGAGACATACATGCATGCATAATAATGTGCAGCCCAGAAGCTTGTGGGGAGAAATCTGTTTATTTATGTAAAAGGTGTTACCTCCTTATTAGAGCCCGATAAACAGTTTTTCCACTCAGGTGAGCAGTGTGGACCAGTTCTCTGCAACTTCACAACAACACCATAATCGAGGGGAAATAAATAATTCCCCAGCAGAGATCAAATTATCAGCTCATATCACAGCTATTTACTCGCCGCCGTCTTCAGATTTCCAGGCGCTCGTCCCGGCTCTTCCTCCCTTCCTTCCTTCCTTCCTTCCTTCCTCTCTCCCTCGTCTTCTCCTTCTTCTTCTCTTGTGGAGCTGCTCCCTCTGCTTTTCTCACCCTCCTCCCTGATCCGAGGTGAAAATTTACCCAAAGGGAGTCTCTCTCTCTCCCCCTCTCTCTCTCTCTCTCTCCTTCCCTCTCTCTCTCTCTCCTTCCCTCTCTCTCTCCTCTTGTCTTCACACCTTCCTCATCAGTTCTGCCAAGTTTCCCCCAAAGGTGTGCCGCAGCTCGCCGACTCGCTGCATGAAACGATAACAAGCTTCGGAGAAATTTTCATCGACGCTTCGCACTGTTAATTTTTTTTTCTTTCTTTTTTATCAAACTTTGTCGCTGGCGTCGTAGAAGGAACATCCGGGGCTCGCACGCATCTATTTGTTGCAGCTCTCTGTCATTGTTCTTACTTAGGTGCTCGTTTTATCAGACTTAAACTCTGTCAGGCTCTACTTCCAAGGATTGGAAGAAAAGGCTGGAAGATTCGACTTTGAAATGTAAAAGATGCACTTTCTTTGTCATTTTCTCTTTTTTTCCCATTTTTAAAACTTGGCCATCTTGTAGTTTGCCTGCAAAAGTCTCCAAAGTAAAGACTTTTAATTATACATATAATATTATCCAATGCATTATTCATATCCTAAACTTTTAGTGGTTCATCACCTAATTTAACTGAAATGAACACATATTCTAGTCTGAGCAAACCTTTAACGGTCGCCCTGAAGTCATAAATTGAATTATTGACTATAAACCTGTTAGTTTAGCAGGATTATGAAGTGTCCACGACCTTATCTTAGGTTAGAGTTTTTACACAAGTTAGTGCTATTGTATCTGAGGATAAAAGAAGAAATTGACAGACAGGTCAGACACCTTCATCATAATCTGCCTCGCCACCTAGCGACATGCAGAAAGCTCGAGACTCAGGGTAAAAAATGGGGTGGAAGTTCCGTCCCTCCATAGTCGCTACAGAGTGCAGCTGCATGATAAGGCAACAGCCCTCCTTTGTACTGATGTTATTACAAATGGTGAAAAAGACACACGATAAAGACCATGAGAGGACGCTGATATGAAAGTAACTAACTCTTCATACAAGGTCACGTACATGCCACTACTGCTCCATCTAATGAGAATATAAAAGGTGTTTCTTTCTCTAATGGGAATGGAGAGAAGACTGGGAGGGATATATGGTGAAAGTGGATGGGATGAAAGTGGATGGGAAAGACAGAAAGGAGGAAGAGAAGAAGGTGAGAAAGAAGAGATGGAGGTTAAGCAACGTTTCGAGAAACAGAAGCCAGGGAAACAAGATGGAAGAAATGAGGGGGGGGGGGATTAATACTGGGAGACGAATGAAGAAAGAAGAGACGGAAATGATTTTAGTGAGGGGAAAAAAAATCACCTGTTAAGTGTGTTATTTCCTGCAGTGAAGGAGAGAGCTCAGTGTATCGACACCTTCTCCCCCGCCTCCCTCCTCTTCCTCGCTGACAGACGCAGCTCTGTGAATACGCGCCTCAAAATAAGTCTTAATTGACTGTGTGGACTTTTAATTACGCAGCTTTGTTCTCCGCTAAAAGGTGAAATGGGAGAGGAGTCGCAAAAGAGAGGAGCGTGTGTGCGTGTGTGTGTGCGTGGGTAAGAGATCCACAGAATCAAAGAGATGCTCATTACCTGTTTCCTGAATCCCTGTTTAGTCTGATAAAAAGCTCAAATTGAACAAATTCATGAGAAGATCACAATTCAGACGACACTGTGAACGATCGGGAGCATCACTACACTCCTACGTACAAAACTTTGGTCAATTAGACAAAGTTTTGCACAGATAATAAAACGTGCTGCACAGATTCCATCACACCCAAAAAAACAACAATTGTGCAAAGTGATCTACCAAGTTTCTCTGCTGGAGCTTATAGATATGCTTTTGTTTGTTTTTTTGCATCTTCCACTCACACCTATATCACCATCAGTCCAGAAATTTCATTCTTGTCCCCAACTGCAAACACATGTTGGTCAGCAGCCAATGAAAACGCAGGTGGGACACAGGAAGTGGTGCCAGAGGACCAAGATGGCAGGAAGTGGAGGGAATAAACACAAAATGTAACCTATATCTTAAAAAACTCGACATAAATAATCTTTAATAACTTATTTGCTAACTTTGCATTGATTTGTAGTCCATTTGTCCTGAGTCGCTAAACTGATGCTAAAGCTAAGCTAAAGCCAGCGAGAAGCTAAGCTAAGCTAAAGCCAGCGAGAAGCTAAGCTAAGCTAAGCTAAAGCCTGAGCGAGAAGCTGTTTGGAGCTGATCTTCTACGTATCGATGAGACGTTTTTGCCTCTAGTTTTAGTCGTGAACACTGGTCTGCAGCACTGTTTCGATAAGTCGTCATGTTAAATTCATCTCTACTCGCTGCATCTTTCTTTACCTCAGGTGTGCATGTGTTACAAGTCCCAACAAATGATAATGATAAAGACCCCGAGGAGACATGATAACTGATCAGTTAAAGTAATCGAGCCAACCAGCATCTCCTCCTACGAATCTTCACCTGAGGGGAATCGGAAGGTGCTCCCTCTACAGGCTAGCGGGGTGAACTGCAACTCTGACCTGGCATTTTTCATTCCATATCAACATTACAGTAAACGTGTTTTTCAGCAGCAATTATAAACAGTAATACAATATTAAATAATACATAAGAATGAACTGAGAAGTACAATGATAAACATTATTAGTCAGTGGTAGTGGTTAAGAAGCAGGAAGTTGTTGGGATCAGTGGGGAAACTGTGTGATCTCACAGTGTTTCAGTCCTCGTCAATAAGAACCAGTTGTTAGTGAAGTATTCTCAGAACTCTCAGTGGAAGTCTTGTACGGTGTCCTCTCAGCTATTTCAGGGAGGAGAGAGTGATTCTGCAGCTCTCAGGCCTGTTTTATTTTACAGCGCTCGTTTTCACCCCGAGGGCAAATAGTTGCTGCTCCGACAGTAAAATGACATACACCTGCTGCCGTAGTAACTCCGGGTCCTGGTGGCTGCTTGGAGTCTCTCCAACCAGGATGGGAGTCTGCAGGTTTAGGAGAACGTCTCGGCTCCTCACAGACTCACCTCAGATTTATCCCAGTGCTGTTTGACTGTTTGACGACTTTGTTTTCTCGACACATTCTTCTTAATGATGTCTCCGCATTCCTGGTCTCAGCAGTTAATTTGGAATTGCCTTTTAAGATCGGCCCGCTCCCTTCAAAACAACTGCATATGTGTGTGTTTTTTTTATGTGTGTGTGTGTGTGTGTGTGTCCCAGAGCCGGGGCCAGACGACCATCAGAGAGCGGGCACAGCTGGGTGCTTTTTACACACTGGATCAAAGTTTGTGCCGGTGCAACTTCATCAGATTTGACGTCTCAATTGAGAATTAATGTCCGTCCTTGGATCGATTAGAAATGGGTATGAAGCTCAGCTGCTGAACACACGTGTGCTGTGTAGTGAAGAGTCACACAAGGAGTAAGAGGAGTCATCTGTTCCTGGGAGAAAGGACAACAAAAGGACAAATTGGCTACTTTGATGCTAGGTTTGAATATCACTTCATTTTTATATCCATATCCATATATTTTATAGCCATATCGGGTGTGGGGTCATAAGATGATGTATCTTACCCTCAGTTGGCCTTCTTTACTTTCTGTTGATAAACAGTTAAAAGTTAAGTTGAGGATCTCAGTGTTGGACAACCAGGCCCAGAGATGTGGTTAATACTCACCATAGCTAGCATTTCAATGTTGTTTCCCCCTGCTATCATAGGCCTTATGTTAAACTTACCATACCAACTATGGTATGATAACCAGGAATGCCATTTGCCTCAGTGGTGGGGTGGTATAGAAGTTGTATGATTCTGAGTTAGAATCGTTTTGTGGTGAAAGTTCGAGAGTTCAGGTAAACAGAAAAACTGCTTGTATGGAGGGGTCCATCGTCTCTGCTTACACTTTGTTTTGTTGTTTTGTCCAGACGGTACATCGCGCTCCATTTAGTAGTTTGGCTAGTCACGTGACCTATATTTGTTCTATGACCACAAGAGGGCACCGTTCACACTACCGAAATCTGGGTTTTGTCAGTCACATGATGGACACGCCCCCTCTGGCCGCCATTTTGGATGGGTAGCGTGAAGTGAACAAGCCGTGGGCAGTCGACTGGTCTCTCTGACTCTAATGGACAGAAAAGGAGCATACAGAGAGACACTGGGCAGAGATGCCAGGGAGATGGACATGACCAGGTTGGCGTCTCACCATAAACAACATCGATCCATAAGATGCGTTTTCTTTGACAGACGCGACTGATAATACTCTGGTGCGACATGCAGTTTGGAAAATACGGTTTGTGTTGTGAGTCAGGAGACGTAATGTGATGTGGATGGTTGTTATTTGTTGAGAAAGCCGAGTCCAGAGTCAGTGAGTGATGTTGATGCCCGGGGCTCACGTAATCAGAATCAGATTTTCTTTATTAATCCACAGTGGAACATTCTTATTGTACAAAGCTCCTGAATAGAAAGAAAGAAAATAAAAAAAAGCTAAGATAGATGAACATTTATAAGATAAAATAAAATACATGATATAATAAACAAAATATGCATATTTATTATTATTTATTTATTTATGTATACGTATACACAATAATATACAGTTAAACAAAAGTTAAAACAAAAATATGTAGTGGCTGGCCATGACCTCACCTTCATAATCATTTATTTGTATGTTAATGATTTAAATCAACCTGGGAAGTAAATCCGGGGTTCCCATGTGTCCTGGAAAACCTGGAGAATGATTTTCAGACCAATTTTCAGCATGGAAAATAAAAAAAACGTCAAATGTCCTGGAAAGCTGGAAAACTATTCTTTTCCAATACAATACAATTCAGATTTGACTTCACATCACCAGATTTAGAGTCTTTTCAGACCCCGCGCCTAGAGACAAATGTGGAGTGGTGCGGGTTTATCTATTTTTCATAGAGCTATAGAACTATAGCCATAGACTGCACATCAAATGTCTAGGGAATAAACATCAATCAACAACTGGACAAAATTTCACATCCACAGAATGAGTGGGACAGTGTACAACATGACAACTTGTCTCTCTAGCGGCTGGAAAAGTCCTGGAAAGAAGTCCTGGAACATAATTTCAGGTTAGGCGATCACCTAACAGTTTTTCATCGATACAATGGAGCCTGTGTCCGGGCCGGAGCTGCCAGGGGTTGCCTTATTAGAGAATAAATAAATAAGAATCAATGCATCATGATGCATGTTTATTGCATCGAATGTTTATCATGATGAATGTGGAGAATGTGGCGGGCGGGGGAGGGGAGGCGAGGGGGGGGGGGGGGGGGGGGGGGCACGCTGCAGCTCTGGCATGTCCTCGGGCTGCAGCAGGTTGAGGAAATCTGTTTTCCATTAACTGGTTTAACTTCAGACCCAGCCCTCCTCTCACCCCGCTTTTTGGTGCACTGATGCTCACAACCTGCTGCACAGCCACATCTGGTTGTTCAAAGGCCCTCGTGTGCATGTGTGTGCCTGTATGAGTGTGTGTGTGTGTGTGTGTGTGTGTGTGTGTGTGTGTGTGTGTATATCAAGGTATTTTCCCAGCAGCTGCGTGCAATCTCGTGCTTCGGCATTTCTCTTTCACACACAAACTCGTACAAACACACATTATTAAAACCATTAGCCGCAGTGAGACATGGGTTTTCTTCTGCCTTGCAGCCTTGTGTGTGTCTCACTGTGTGTGTGTGAGTGTGTATTTTTCTTTTTCGTACCAGCCCAAAGGAATGCACATGTTAACCTATAAAAGTTAAAGGTTAATGAAGAGCAGACACTGTAGTCGTGTTCAGGCCGCAGTAAAGGGACTTGTTATTCGAGGTAAACGTTACAGAGTTAGGATGAAATCCATGGTCAGGACCCGATCTATCAGTCAATATACTGTCAATATTACATGGATGACACTTTGTTCTTTTTACAGAGGTTTCAGTTCCCCAGAGACTGCGTCGATCCACTGACTTTTCCACCCAATAGAAGATCAATGTCATCATCTACACAACGTCTATGTCTCTTCTTTTTCTTCTCTTTTGGTAGATCTCTGCTCTTCTGCTCTTTCTTTGTTCTCCCTCCGCTCCTTTCTAGAAGTTTTCACACCCACACCTGTTTTGTGAGTGCAGTCCCGTCTAGTTAACTTCTTTGTTTGGTCCTGCCCTTCAACTGCGTTCAGTCTCCAGGTCAGTCTCATTTCTCTTTAAGTCAAGTCCCTGTTAATTCAGTCTCAAGTTTTGTTTCTCTCCTTCACTTTTTGTGCCCTTTTCTTGCAGCTTTCGTCAGCTTTCGTGCGAGCTCGGCCTCTCTCCGTCTTCCACATTTGGGACTCCTCAAACAATCAAACCAACAAATCAGGTCAGAAATATCAGTTTCTTTTGCCTCATGTTCTCAGAGAGGGAGTCTGGGGAGCTCTCCTGGAGAGAGAGAGAGAGAGACAAGCTCCGTCTTGGCCGCCACATGTTCCAGCTCCTTGGGCAGCTCTGGCAGCGTGCGCCTGGTGGAGAGCAGGTAGTGTACAGTACGCTTTCCGGAGCGTGCTCGCAGCTGTCTGCTGCCTCTGTAAATAAGGCTGACGAGAGAGCCGAGACGGCCGGGCCGAGCTGTGCGGCACACGTGTGAGCTGAGAGAGCTTCAAGGAGCTCCACAGTGGATGATGAAGGTCTAAACACTGTGGCCTGCTCCCAGCAGAAAGAAAGTAAGAAAAAAAAACAAACAAAAAACGTGGCGGCCTCTGCTCTGAAGACCCTGAACAGGACAATGGCTCTTTCTTGATCGTCCACGGGGTCTGAGGGATGCATGAGATCGGTCTGAGTCACTTTGCATTGAGTCCAGTCAGCCCTCAACTCCACCTACAAAGCTCCAGACGATCCAGATGCTGTTAGCGTGACGGTCGTCTGCCTTTAGCTTTGGTCCAAACACAGCTCCTTCCCACTTGACTGAAAAAGACTTTGAGCAGATGAACAGACATTCACCACTCCACAACATTTGTACATCCCGTCTTATTTACCTTGATTTCCTTCACTTGACTGAAGCTAGTAGTGAGATGTTTTCTAGAGAGACTTCTGTGTGCTGCTCAGGTTGAACTGTGACCTCATAACCATCAGGTCAGAACGTCGTAAATGTAGTTTCACATTTTCAATTCATCGGGATCTGATATGGCTGCATGTTTCTGAGTCATATTGCTATTGTCATGATAAATAGCCTCACTTTTTTCAAAGGATCTTTTCACGTTTCCTTTCAAGTCTCCAAAGTTTTTGTGACACTTAAGACGGTGACACACAACCTGTGAAGTAATTACACGGTTCCCATGTGTCCTGGAAACCTGGAAAGCTGGAAACCTGGAAAACCTGGACAATGACTTTCAGATCAATTTTCGATCATGGAAAACATATGGAAAACAGAAAAAAAGGTCGCATGTCCTGGAAAGTTATCCTGGGAAACTATTATATGTAATAATCAAACCAATCCAATACCATTCAGATTTGACTTTATCACTGGATTTAGGCCCCGAACCAAATCAGAAGCTATGCCGGGGCCAAACATTACAGCCCTAGACTGCCCATCAAATGAAATAAACGTAGAAACAACTGGACAGAATGACACCTCCACAGAATGAGAGGGACAGGGGACTGTATCAGTGTATGACCTGATAAGCTGTCTCTGTGGCGGCTGGAAAAGTGTCCTGGAAAATAATGTCAGGTTGGGAGTGGGAGCCCAGATGAATCGGAGCGTGGGAAGAGCAGATGAGTCCTTGGGCGTTGTTGTGTCACAGGTTTTTCGTCGTATGAAAACACTGTTCTTATCTACCAGACGTTACAGTTTCCGCCAGTGTTGCATAATGAATGAATGTTGTGTCTGGGGGTGTGTGTGTGTGTGTGTGGGTGTGTGTGTGTGTGTGTGTCTGCAGGGTCCATGTCTTGCAGGTGGACAGGCCGACAGGCAGTGGTAGTATCCACATCTATTACTCAAGTAGAAATATAGAAATATGTACAATATGTACACACAATATGTATATACAATTAGTTTCACTTTGATTTTGATCATTTCAGTCATCTTCTTGACAATGAAATCAAAGGGGCAACATTCGCTCACATCATTGTCAGTTCAGTCACATTCTTAGGCTTGCCTTCTGCTCCACAATGTTCCAGCCCTTCATGTTCAACCGTGCTCTGGTGGACTTGCATGTGTGCTTTAGGGTCATTGTCCTGTCGAAAGGTCCAACGTCTCCCAAGCTTCAGGTTTGTGACAGACTCCATCACGTCTTCTCCCCAGATTTCCTGGTGCTGAGGAGAATTCCTCTGTGCATGGGCCCGGTTCTTCCTCCTCCAAGCATCGCGCTGGTTCATGGGCCCAAACAGTCCCAATTCAATTGCATCAGTCCAGATTTGAATTCCCAATACTTATGTGGTTCGTCCATTTCTTTTGGC
>CM055201.1:20679083-20694083 GCA_029224185.1 Karalla daura | reverse complement strand
CTGAAACGACTTACATAAAGCTACAAATAATGACTTGACAATGCAAGTCTTAACATTCAGTCTTCAACATTTTACATGCGTTGATTTCCAGATGAAGCTAATAATGATGTGTTGATGAATCTTGGTTTATTTTATGTGAATTCTTCATCTCTTAGCTGCTACTACATGAAGCACCTGGTGAGCAGCTCAACACTTCTCTGCGTCTTGCAACTCTATTTATCTTCTCGGTGTCAGGAAGAGCTCACAGGAACGAGAGGCATCATAAACCCAGACTTCCAGCCTGACCTCGTATGTTATTATTGCTAACAAACCAGGTGGAAACAGGAAGAGAATAGAAAGTATTGGCTGTGGATAATGAGACGATGACAGCTCCACTTCTAACAGCATGCTCAACTGAACTCAAACTATACCCTTCGTCCACGTACTCTCCTTCTGTTCTCACACTGTAATTCCCACACAGAGGTATTATATTCTACGTAAGTTTGTTTAATTATGTGTGTGAGATCGTTATCCTGTTGACTCCCATTATTAGTCATCTGAGACATGTCAGCTCATGGCTTTTTCTGCATATTTATGCCAATTTAATTGTTCTAAGACAACTATGTTGAACATCCATACAATGTGTCACAACCATTGGACTAGGACCTGTTGTGTTATTGTGAATGTGTGTGTGTTAGTGTGATAATCTGCAATCAGTGCCAGTGTGTGTGTGTATATATGTGTGTGTAGGTGTGTTCTTTGTTGCAGGACCACATGACTGGGGATCTGCAAGGGGATTGGTGGATGGCAGACATTTGAACCACCCTGCGCCGGCCTTCTTCCTCTTTCTCCCTTCCTCATCCAGATACCATGGCTGTGTGTGTGTTTGACGTGTGTTCGGATTTAAGTTAGTCTTGAAAATTGAATTAGCTGTGGAGTGTGAAGCCCTTTTTTTGTGTTGGAACTATTTTTCTCCTGTTTTTGGTTAGGATATAGAGTGGTATCCTGTCTTTTGTTTGTTCTTTTGTGGTAGAAAGTTTAGGGATCCTTAGTTTGGTTTTGTTTGTTATTTTGGGCATTTTTAGTTCTCACTCCTGAAATAAAAGCCACTCAAAGGTAAATGAATGTTGACTCGGCCACCTTCTTGGGGATGAGAGAAGCGAGGGGAGCTCAAATCATGTTCCAACCCAAATCTCCTGGACTGGGGACGTAACAAATGGTATTAATAGTATTAATTGAATTTGCCATTATTAAGTACATTTGACATTATTAAGGACATGATCAGGCATTGGGATGCATTAAGGTGTCAGGTCAAGTGTATTTCCACCCTCTTCACTCAGTCATACGTTCCTCTCGAGTCATTTGTACGAAGATCTTTTCTATTTCTGGGGTGTACGTCAGATAATAAATAAAGCAGACACGAAAATAAATGGTCAAGCTAATCGATGAGAGATGTGTTTATTACACCGTACTCTACTATCTGTGTGGGTGCCAGTTTCTGAGTCACCCATTAACGAACCGCAGGAGTTGGACAGAGTTTACCTTTTCACCCGTTGTGATCTGCACAGACAGGAAGTAACAGATAGATTGGGATATTAAAAACGTGTTTTCTGCCAAAAGAGTGAGAGAGAGAGAGAGACGGCAGCAGTTTCCTCTGTTGTGGTGGATGCTTCGACTGTTTTTAGGAAGAGGGTGCTCAATGAGTTCAGTGGGAGGAGGAGGAGGAGGAGGATGGAGGAATGTTCCAGAATGCAGATACTGGGGACAGATTAAACACACACACACTCACACACATGCACACAAACAGACACATTCACGCACACACAGACACACACACACACACCGCAAAAAACACACAAAAACAAACTTGAGCCAACACTCATCCACTCTCTTGCTTTTCCTCCCTCTCTCTCTTTCTCTCCAAACTCTCGAAAGCACTCACACTTTGCACACACACACACACACACACACACACACACACACACACACACACACACACACACTCACTCAGTGATCCGGGTGGAATCAAAGGGTATTAGCTGTGCGGTGTTCAGTTCCCCCGGTCCTTTCCCAGCATTCTCCACAGCTGTACGATTACACAGGTGTTTGGCAAAAACACACTGTTAGAGACCGCGGAGGGGCGGAGTGTGTGTGTGTGTGAGAGTGTGTGTGTGTGTGCGCGCCTGTGTGTATGTGTATGTGTGAGACAGAAAAAAAAATGAATATGCATGTGTGGTTGCATGCATTTAGTGTGTGTGTCTGCTTGTACAGCTTCCCTGCAGGAGTGCCTCTGTGTGTGTGTGTGTGTGTGTGTGTGTGTGTGTGTGTGTGTGTGTGTGTGTGTTTATGCCATTAATTCCTCCCAGTGACTCAACCTTGCTATTTCCATGACCACCACCATCACATTTTTAAATTCGCTCCTGTTAGTTTTTCTTCCCATCTCTTGATCTTCATTCATGTCTGCAGATTCTCAGGGAACACACACTGAGCTCCCAGCATCGATCGGGGGGGGGGGTTAGACTTATGGAAATGGGTTATGAAAAGTAGAATAGTAGTCTTCAACAAATTATCACGCCTTTCACCTCGATTTGATGACTTTCAGATCAGAATGCAAGAAGATGCTAAGTGCGCCAGAGCTCCTGCCTCGTTCCATACCAGTAATTTGGTATTTTTTGGTATTTTTCAAAAGGTATTTTTTACGTTCCAGTGTTTATAATCTTCAGAATCTTAACAAATTGTTCACAAAATTGTCCATCTGAGGATCCTGGGGACAACATCATCTTTGTAGAGTTTTGTTAAACTGTAGAGGTGGACAATCAGAATTGAAATCCCTGATTAGACCTGAGAGAAACAGAGATAGAAGCCCAAGTCAGAGTTTATGTCAGATTTTGTACGTGATTTTTACCTTTTTGCCCAAACATTGACCTTTTCCCAAACCCTGTCCACTCTTGTTGAATTTGAGGGATGATTCTTCTATTGCTTGATTCAAGTGAAAGAATCAGATCCTGTGAATTGCTCCTGCACTACCTTGATAATAGAGGTTTGGTTTTAGCCTGTGACTAAAACTCAGATCTCACCAGAGACCCCAGTTTGCTCCAGTTCTCCTCCAGTTCCTTTACTTTTCCCCCCTTCTCATCTCTGTATGTTTCCTCTTCCCCCTTGTCCCAAGTCAACATGGACAGAGAGACTAATTACAAACACCTGACAGCAGAGACAGGTTCTCCAGAGCCTCTCTGCTCCAGACAGGCTGAGGAGCAGGACTCGGAGATAAACGTACCCTTTAATTCCCAGAGGTTAATGGTCTCGGATTCGGCTCAGTGTCCAACTTCCTCTTCTCCTTCTCCTTCGAGTACCGTTCCACTAAAGCCAAATCAAATCTCAAGATGCATGGATCTGTGAAATGTACAAACCTAATCCATCTCACATCTCGTAATCTTGGGATCGTCATTTAAGATTCAGCCCAGTTTGATATTCAAACAAGATTTAGGATTGAAAGTATTCCCTAAAGAATCTTTATTGTCATTTTTGTCTTTTTTTTTTTTAAGAAACTTGTCATGTTACATGATCTTATTGCATGGACACTTGTTCTGAAGACCTTTTCCTCAGATTTAGTGTTTCTGTAATGTTTTTATACAACTCTTTTTGCAACGTATGTAGTCTATTTGTTGCAAAGGCAACAAAATAGAAAGAGTACAAGAGAGAGAGAGTGAGAAAGAGACTCCATATAGTACCAGCTTATACAGCTGGAAGGATAACAGCAGTGTGTCGTTTCTGCTCTGTTTTATAGGTTGTAATCTTTTATTTTGTCATGTTCTGTGATATTTTGCAGCGCCTGGTAACCAGTTGTTCCCTGTGTTGAATCCAAGCAGGAAGTGTGTCCACCCCCCCCCCACACACCCCCCTCACCCCCCCAGCCCCTCCTCACGTCCTTCCCCGCTCATTATGTAATAACTTCCATGGACGGAGGGTGATTTTGGCAGCGCAGGTTTGACCCAGATGTGACAGACGTTCCGTGTTCTCTCTTTCAGACCGTAGCTGCGTGTTCCCGCTCCGTTTCAAGGTTAAAAACACTCAGACTAAACCGGGAGATGTTGTTGGAACGTTACGCAACTCCCGCCCCTCTGACGGGCGAGCGAGGCGAGCGAGGCGAGCGAGGAGTCAGGGTTCGAAACCCCCGAACGTACGAACGGAGAGCATTAAGAGTCGCACCGTTCCAATAATCACATTTCAGCCTCGGAAAGGGGAAGAAGACACGAGAGGCCTGACTGACAGCTTAACAGATTAACCCCCCCCCCCCCCCCCCCCCTCGTCTCGTCTTTCTTTGTCCCTCTTTCTTCATCCTTTATCTCCTTTTATAACTGGATCGTCGGACGCTCGTTTTTAAATTACTTTTCAGAGTTGCGTAACTCGGAAGACGAAATCAGGTGCATGTGGTTATTAAACAATGTGAGCTGACAAAGTGGGCATGTTCTGTGCTCCGGCTCTGGGACTCGTATCATTACACCTCCCCCCACACCCCCCTCTAAACCACAGGTGTCGGCAGGTCGACCCGCTCTGAACTCTCCTCACAACTTCTCATTAGCTAATGTTGTTTTCTTTTCGCTGTAACTTTGTGAGTTGTTTTAGGAGCCTGAACCTCGAAGAAACACATCGGTCATGATGCCATGTGACGCGCAGGCCGGGTATTCTTCACTTTACTGACGTTTGTGTAACTTTGATTTCCATTTACATGCTTTACATGTGGTATCCACATTTATTACACAAGATACTAGGGGTTAGAAATACTTCTGTAGAAGTATCAACTGGAGCTTTTTACTCAAGTTAAAGTAAAGTGTACTGGTTCCTAAACTACTTAAAGTATAAAAGTTAAACTATTAATAGGAAAAATGCCATTAAGGACCAAAGAATATCCTATAGTGCACTATATATTTATACTGTATATATAAAACCACATATGTGTACGACTGACCATTAATGATGGAGCAGGAGATATGATGACTAGTTGCCTAAAAGTATTAGTAATGGTGTAAAACTTCACACCTCAGAAGCATGTTATCGATAGCCTTTATTGATCAATGATTTATCAAAACATGAAAAGCAAGTGCACACATTTCATCTGCTTGACTTCCACTCCTTACATGTATAAACAGAAGGAGTAGAAAGTACAGATAACTGCGTGAAGATGTAAAGGAGTAGAAGTAAAAAGAGCAACCCAGAGTGTTCATTTCTACTGTGATGTAGGACGTCTTGATATTTCTACTCGTTTGTCACTTAATAACACAGTTGTGGTTTCTGTGGGTGACTTAAGGAGTTTAGAGAAGATGTGGAGAGGAACAAAGAGTGTAGTTCTGGGCCGGTTTCACATGCACATGACCTGGGAGTCAGTTTGACGAAACTGACTTCACGTATTTCTTGCAACAACAGTCGTAAAGTCAATGTGCTGCTTTTTTTCGGGGGAGGGGGGTGTGAGGGTCAGTGTCACTGTTTTGCAGGGTCAGCGATCAGCTCTGAGGCCTGTTCCTGAATGCCTGAGCGTCTGGTCAGGTGTTGGCTTCAAAAAAAAGACCAAAAAAAAGCAGGTGAGAGTCGTATGTGTGTGTGCTGTCCTCTCATCTCTGCCAAAATCAGCCCGGCGACGTTTTTTTAAAACCTAAAAACTGTGGCTTCGCCTCAGAACGAGGGTGGAACGTAAGGCGGGATAAACACGCAGGCATGCCGGCACTTCTGTGCGTTTCAGCGACGAGTGGCTGTGTCGCTCTCCAAAGCGCTTTCCCCGGCTGTCTCTGTGCCGTTCGGCGCCGCTCTCGGCCTGTTTGAGAGTGACGGGTTGCCAGGGGGCCGACAGGCAGCGCCACTTTACACGGCGACACAAATAAGCCTTTATGCTGCACCCCGACCAACACCTGTGTGTTTTTGCTTGCTTTCGCACTGTGAAAGAAAACCCGCGCATGCAGTGGGGTGTAATTTGCAGAAATAGGCCAGTCGTTTTATACCTGCAGGCTGTGGGCTGAACTAAACTAAAAAAAAAAACAGAAAAAAAGAAAAAGAAAAAGCAGAGAGAGGTGGGATTTGGTGCTGTTGTGACCCATAGAGAGGTAGCATAAAGGTCAAGCACTGCACTTGTTTCTATGTACTGTTTTTAAGTGTACTCATAGGTAATAATAAGTTTAAGAGGATTTTATGTGAAGCGTAACTCAACCTTTATTTATGAGCATGTTTTAAAAACAACCAAAGTTGACATCAGTTGAAAGAACATAAAGCAAAACGATCCAAAAACATGTTTCTAGTAGAGCAGGTGAGAACAGTACTGCACACGCTCCTCTCTCTATGTCGGTGACACCAGCTCAATCTGGAATCTAAATCCAAGGAGGAAGAGGAAGAAGAAGCCGCAGGTTTTCAAAGAAGGCGTGAAAGTCTCCAGGATCAGGACAGATGTGACTGTTCCAGATGTTTGGTCACCTCCGGTCTCCAGTCTACAGGAGCTGACCTGAGTGTGAAAGTGCAGCAGATCAATGGGATAATGGGGTCATCAGTCTATTAAAGAGCTGACACAATAATGAATGAACATCCGAGATAAAGGTAAACAGTGCGATTCTAAAGTAACTAATGCAAAAGTCTGATTCTTTGTTAGTTTTCATACATCATTGCTATGTTCTCCAGAAGAGAGGGGTGGAGGGAGGAGGAGGAGGGTGATTCTTTTTCTCCAAAAAAATCACCTTTTTTTCCTCTCTCTCCCAACCCCAATTAACCCCCACTAAAATCAGCCAATCACGGCGACAATCAACCAATCAATCAAACCAACAAACCGTGTTTTTTTCCCCCTCTCTGTTTCTTTTATTTTTTTTCAATTTAATTTCTTTTTTTTCCTCCTCCCAAAGACGCATTCGCTCCCTCGTGCCGATTGATTGATGTGGGGAGCTCTCGCGCTCTGCTCTGCTCTGCTCCGCTCTGCTCTACCCTCGCTCTGCTCTGTTCCGCTGTGCTGTGCTGAGTCGCGAGCGTGAGCTAGGTGGCCGCACGAGCGCATTTATGAGCGCGAGGCGGCGGCAGCGGCAGCGGAGGCAGCAGCAGCGGCGGCAGCGGCAGCAGCGCGAGCACACGTTACACGCGGAGCCGTCCGAGCCCACCTGAGCAGGGGGAACCGCAGCGACCTGCAGCCGAGCCGAGGACATCGCGCACGCACGCACGCACGCACACGCGCGCGCGCATACACTCACGCAGACACACAGACGCGCGCTCACACGCACGGCATTTCTGACTGTGAAGAGCTCCGAGACGCGTATTTTAATTCCGCGCGCTTATGTGTGTGCAAGTGTGCGCGCGTGCCTGTCTGTGTGTGTATGTGTGTGTGTGTGTGAGAGAGAGAGAGAGAGAGGCTGCGTGACAGTCAGACAAACTGCGTCTCAACGCCGAGAGGTCGGACTTCTCCTGCTCTGGGGGTGAGGGGGTGAGGGAGGGGGGCGAACGAGAGAGAGAGAGAGAGAGAGAGAGAGAGAGAAAAAGAGAAAAAGAAAACAGTCGCGGAAAAAGACTCCCGTCCGTAGTCTCTTTTGATTTCCTGTCAGTTTCTTCTCCTTCTCCTTCTTCTCTTTCTTGTTCTTCTTGTCCTTGTTGCGATTTTGTTTCCTGCCGCCGAGCCCAGGAGCCGAACCCGGGACTGAGCCTCCTTCGCTCCTCACTCTCTCCCCTCCTCCTGCCTGCTCCGAGCGAGGATGAGGAGAGAAAACTAGATCTGTGACCGCCGAGGCTTCTTTTTTTTTTATACCTCCTGTTTTTTTTTTTTTTTTTGAGCTTGTTTCACTGGATTTATTTCGCCGTGGAGGAGAAGAGATCCGGGGAGCGGAGCGGTGCGCGCACGCACACACGCACACACACACACACACACACACACACACGCACACACACACACACACGCACCAGACACGCACATACGCACGCACACACACACAAAAAACAACAACCCTCCTCTCTTCTCTCCTCTTCCCTCCCTCCCTCCCACCCTCTGTCTCTCCATCTATCAATCTGTCCCCCTTCTATCTATCTATCTATCTGTCTATCTATCCATCCATCCATCTATCTGTCTATCTTTCTATCTCTCCGTTTGTTTCCATGTTCGTAGGTCCGTGCGATTTTGCTAAAATGCATCATCAACAGCGGATGGCAGCTTTGGGAACAGACAAGGAACTGAGTGACTTACTGGATTTCAGCGCGGTAAGTGAACGCATCTCCAGCTCCGCTCCGCGCCGCTCCGCTCTGCGCTGCTCCTTCCTGATCGTACTTGTAGTAGTAATAGTAGTAGTAGTAGTAGTAGTAAAGATGTGGACACTTGTATTAATCGTGTCAGCAGAAAAGAAAAAGCAGATAAAGAAAGAAAAAAGAAAGAAAGAAGGCGTCCTGTGGGCTGCAACACTGTTTACATCCTGTACAAAGCTGCACGCATAACCTGACCTGCATAATGTTAACCTTCGCTGCACGAAAGAAAGAAAGAAAAAAAAAAGTTCTTTTTTTGGGAGATTAACTTGCAGAAAAAAATACCCTCAGTGCATATTGTTTGTTTTGTAATTTCATTTTTTTTGTTTATGTGTATGCGTGTGTGTGTGTGTGTGTGTGTGTGCAGAGAATTGTGATGCTGCATTAGTAATTTTGTTGTCTTATAGATGCGAAACAGCGATTTGAAAATGTTCCCAACATCCATGGTAGTATATCTCATTTTAAGTCCTCTATTTCCTCAATGTGTAGCCTGATTATTATTATTATTCTTATTATTATTATTTTCTTTTTTAATTTGCCCATTGATAGGATTTTAGACACTGTTTTTTCCTCCCTTTTGTCTGTGTGTGAGTTTTGTAGAAGCGAGCTGTCTCCGTGCCTGCACCGGCTCGGACAGAATATCTCAGATGCAGAAAAAAAAAGGAAAAGGGCTCGATGTTAAATCATGAACCTGCATGACAGACAGACAGACAGACAGACAGACAGTCAGACAGACAGGCAGGCAGGCAGGAACGTGTCTCCACAGCCTCCACAGCTGGCTGTTAAATGCCCTCCAACTCGTGCTATATCCGCTCCAAAACTTTGCGTTTTTGTTAATGAGCCGCCTGCGTCGTGAACTTGACGGACAGGAAACGGTGTCTGTCCCCTCTCGGCCATGTTTTCACTCCTCCTCCTCCTCCCCCTCCTCCCCCTCCTCCTCCTCCTCCTCCTCTGAGAGCAACTTTGGTCTGAAGAGGAGAAGGAGGAGGAGAAAAATCAGAAACACCCCAAAATGAAGAGAGTGAGAGAGAGGATGAGAGACATAATGGAACTTAGAGCGAGAGAGAGAGAGAGAGAGAGATGGACATAATATTAGGAAATATCAGTACAATAGGAGCGAAGCTAATGATGCTGAAGGAGACGCAGCTGCAGATGCTATTAACAAATATGTCAGGAGATCTCAAGCTACAAAAAAAAATAGAAAATAGAGGAAAAAAAGAAAAGCTGGTGCACAGATTCAGAAAAGATCCCATCGGCGCTTCCTTCAACGTGTACCGGAATGCTAACGCTATAAACAGCACGCTGGACGTACTCCCAACATTTATCCATAGATGTTAATAAGAGACGAGTTGCATTGTTTAAAAGGACTCTCGTCATCCAGCATGTGATATATGTGATATGATCACATTTCAATAAAGATAAGATTTAGCACAGGTTTTCTGGCAGTATTCTGACATGAATGAAACACACGCCTCTTTATGCCATAACCATGTTGTTTAATTCTCCTTAGAGGCGTTTTAAGTGACAAAAGTCGAGTAAAATCGCTGTGTTTAGTCAAACAGTCTCTTAAAGTCGCTAAAAACAACATTATATAAGAATATTACAGCAACACTTATTCCAAAAGCTGCACAGTGACACGGTTAAACTAGAATTAGTGCAAAACACTTGCTAATAGGAATGTTTTCAAACAGCAGGATTTTTACTCTAAATTTATGAGAACTACCTTAAGTTGTATTGGGATATTGTAAAGACCCAGAAATGTGTGTTATATGTGCTATAATAGCAAACCTGTGCGCACTGTGACTAGTGTGAGGAGTTCTATTAAATCAGGGTCAGTGTCCCTTTAATGGCACACACACACACACACACACACACACACACACACACACACACACACACACACAGACGGGCAGACACTCCAGTAAATGGGAGTAAATCAAGATTAGGATTGCGAGTGAGAAACATTATCATGTCGGACCTGCTCCTCAGTCCCCTGAGGTGAATCACAGGCAGGCTCAAAATCTTTTTTTTGTTTTTTTTTTGTCCTCTCTTTTATATTTCCACCCCCCCCCCCACCACACACACACACACACACACACACACACACACCCAAAAAAAGCCAAAAGCGTCTCTCGGTTAGTCTCGAACGACATTTGAAGAACCAAACGGTTGAAACAAAGGAGGGCAGCAGCAGCAGCAGCTAGAGTGCGTCTCCTCTCATTATAGACGCAGGCCGCTCGCATTAATTTATGCGATCATCTGTCTCTGCACGCCCACAAGCTGACACCAGCAGCTCTCCCACTGCCTCCACTCGGGATATCGATAGACCCGCACACCATCGCGCGATCGGATTCTCTTTTTTTTTTTGTCCTTTTCTTTTCTTTTTCTTTTTTTTTTTTTTAGTTTCCTCTTTTCCAAGCGTCGGAGAGAACGTCGAGGGAGAGGAGGAGTCGAGCACTCGAGCGACCTCGTTAGCCGGATGTGCACACCCAGAGGCCTTTAGGGTCATTTTATTAACAAAAAGATAAAAACTTTATCTCGTTATCAAAGGAAAAGAAAGTCGCCAGGCGGCTCAGGAGCGAGCTCTCACCTCGGAGGTTATCTCTCGTTAGCGTGAGACGTACGAGAGCGTAGAAGCGAAAGCGTCAGGGAATCAGCTTCAGTCTGTGTGTGGACGTGGGCTCTATCTCCCGTAGATCTGTAGAGCAGATGGTAACTAGTTCCTGATTAGTATCTCATGTGTTTAAGTCAGATAGGAGAGTAGATGCGAGGCACGCTTCGTTCCAAAACGAGCCGTCCGACATTTTGGCGCTCGTACGAACGCCAGACACGTTAAGGTGGGATGACGGAGGAACAGGTGATTTACTCCGTCCTGTGTGTTTTACACGGAGGCGGAGGGAGGAATTCTGATCTGTTTCTGTTTCCCCCCCCCCAAAAAAAAGAAAAAGAAAAACGTTGCCACGGTGTTTTGGAAAATAAACTCCTGGTATCTGTGCTCCGAGGGTCCGATCGTTCGGGCTGGGTAACGGGCCAAAAGCCTTCGCAGACAGAGACGAGAGAAAAAGTCCTGAAAAAAGAAAAAAAAAGTGTGGACTCGAGTTATTACATGGACCGAGAATTGGACTCGGAAAGAAAAAGCAGAAAACTTGAGGGAAACACCACTGACTTGTGACTTTACCCCTGCTGGCTTTGACTTGGACTGACCCCAATGTTAAGAACGTTTCTGTTTTTTCGTGTCAATTTCCTTCCAAAATAAGCGTGCGGGCTTCATTAGGAAGCAGTGTGAGTGACGAGGCTGTGAGAGCAGCAGGCGAAGGGCTTCACGTGTTACAGCTCAACGTCGACACGGAAGAGGAAGAGACAGGCGACACGTTCTGATCAGACACCTCCAAACACCTGGACCTGGGTTTTGGGGAAACCTGGGGGTTCCTTCTAGAACCTGGTCGGTCCTAACTTTGGGTTTTAACCCAGACCCAGGACACCGAAGGCCCACCTGGCTTCACACTGGGTCGTTAGTCTTGATTTGGCAGCTGTCAGACTTAACGAGATGCCCAGTGTGACACGGTGTAATCCATACCGTGTCACACCTCTAGATACGACTCGTCTCCATGTGGACTCTAATGGGATTTCTCACAGTTCTTGATCCAGGACTTTAACCCAGACTTGGACCTCGACTCAGGACTTGGTAGGAGACATTTCAGACTTTTTCCCCTTGTTGTTATTTACAGTTCTGCATAGTTTCTCTTGTTCTGATTCTCAATCAAATCATGCAAAATTCAGATATCAGAAAAATTACAGTTTAAGGCCCGAAATTAATAGAAAGATACCCAGCCCCAACGATGCTTTCTTGGTCACAACTGGAGAGTTTTCTTCCTTTTCCAAAGCAGCCAATCGGGTCTTCTAGTTAAAACAAAACCAAACCAAAAAAAATCCAGAGAGAGAAAGCTCTGATACTATTAAAACACAGATCACAGACATTTCCAAACAAGACTGGAACGTGCTGAGAATCTGGCAGCCGGGCTTTTTTGTTTCTCTCTCTCTCTCTCTTTTTTTAGTCGCCCAGAACGTTGCGCTGGTGTTTTGGAACGAAGCCCTCGGTGTGTAGCTGCAGAGATGTTCCTCTAGAGATGAGTCTGTGCTGTCTGCTCTGTCACAGCTCTCGGAGGTAGTAATGTGTGCTCTGTTTGTCTTGTAGATGTTTTCCCCTCCTGTTAGCAGTGGAAAGAACGGCCCGACCTCTCTGGGGAGCGGACATTTCTCTGGCTCAAGTACGTCACTCTTCTCCTTCCCTTTTTCTCCTTTTCTTTTCTTTCTATCTTCTTTTTTCTTCTTCTCCTCCCTCTCCACCTGCTGGCTGGGGCTCCGCTCGCTGTTTGGATGTCATGTTCCGATGCTGGTTCTGGGTGTGATGCTGTTGAAAACTGCATTGTTTGTTTTGTTGTTGTTTCCTATACAAAGTATGTGTCTGAATGAGCGTTTGGAGGCGATGGGATGCATCCGCCCCTCCATGTCCAGAGATGCTCAAACGTCTGAGTGTGTGCTCGGCCGGGGGGGGGGGGGGGACTATTTCCAACGGCGGAGGAGCACGCGCTGCTCCACTCTGACCAGGGAGAGGTTGAATATCGTGGAGTGTGTGAGCGAGTGTGACTTCTATTTTCCTCCGATGGCCATCTGTGCCTGTGAGCGGCTCGTACTCCTCCTCTGCTGCTGCTGCTGCTGCTGCTGCTTCGCATCCCAGTAAGTGACCTGGACGATGTTGAGACTCCTCGTGCTGCTTTGATTTGGGGAGGGGGGAGGGGTGTGATGCGTCTGTTTGTTTCTTTCTCTTTTTTTGGTTTTGTTTTATTTTGTTCTTGACTGCTCGGTCTCATTTCTGAGGGAGACTTCCTGTTATTTGGAGTTGTTGCTGCTCTGGTTCTTTCCTGCCTGTGTGTGTGTGTGTGTGTGTGTGTGTGTGTGTGTGTGTGTGTGTGTGTGTGGACATATCAGATCTGTGCGTTTTTCTCCACAGTGGAGGTGTTGGTTCCATCAGAGCTTCATCGTGGCTTTTTAGACTATAGGAAGTTATAATCTGTTGAGTCCAGAGTGAAATGATTAATTTTAAGATGCTGTTAAAAATTGATTGATTGACCGAATTCTAATGATGTTGCATCATGTTGTGTCTTAGTATTCAGGCAAACCTGAGACGATACCCTTACTTGGAACAATTTTAAAAATCTTTGTTAAAATTCCTGGTTTTACTGACATATTCGAACCCATCGGTCGGTTTTTGGTTAGTTTCATTCCTTCCTTCCTTCCTTCCTTCCTTCCTTCCTTCCTTCCTTCCTTCCTTCCTTCCTTCCTTCCTCGCTGCCACTCACATCCTCTGCAGACTGTGTGCACCGAGGAGTTTCTCTCATGTAAGGAATACCTGTGTGATGCTTTGGTTTCACATCCCGTTTGATTCTCAACAACCGTCGTGTTTCCTCTGATCGCTCTGTGGATGGAGGTGTGGAGGTTTGACTGCAGAAACTCCTGTGACTGTGCAAAACATTTTCTGTCCAAAAAGGTCAAAGGTCACCTGCACGGTGATAACCTGTACATTTAAGTTTTTCCCGCTGGTGAAGATTTGGATGCTACCATGCTGAGTTTGAACTGTGTTGATGGTGTATCTAACATGTCTGCAGCATCCACATGTATGTTTGTATGTATGTATGTAGCACCTGGCACATTGTGGCAGTCACTGGTGTTTGTTGATATGGAGCTTCAGGTGATTGTTGTGATGTCACGTGACGAGGCTCTCAATCCTTTCATTGATCTTATCTGCTATTGATAGTCTGTGAGTGAGGACTTTTACTTAATGCCTGGAAAATATCCTCTGGGATCACACACAGGTGACTGGATCCTGCTTTAAAAACACTGAAATCTATGAAGATGTAAATGAAAATTCAGATTTAGAAGAGTCAAAATGTTAAGGGAGCTAAATCCCTTGATTGATGAATTATTAGTTTGTCAAAAACTCTGTAGCACTCTGTAAAAAGCTGTAGTCTCTATTATACTTCCCATACAGTATAATGATAATATTTTCTATACTATCAGGATAAAATCCTTTTCTCTGTGCTACCACACGCGTCCCTGCAGCAGATGTCCGGTCGTCCGTGCGACCTCTGTGCTGCGGTCCGTCCAGCATTAGGCTGCAGGTCACGCCACGCGTCGTCCTCCATGCACGCTCCAGACTCCGTCCAGGGCGTCCTCCAGGCCGTCCCTCCTGGAAGCCCTTCAGCAGAGAGCAGCCCGGGTCGTCTCGGCCGCCCCCCCCCCCCCCAACCCCCCGCTCGCCTCCTTTTGCCTCTCCACGGCGTCCGGCTGCCATTTTGTTTGCTGGCTGGAGCGCAGAGAGGACGTGCAGGACGTCCAGGACGTGCAGGACGTCCAGGACGTCGTCTTTGTCTCCGGCTTTTGTCTCGTTGTCGTTAGCGCTCCTCCGGTTTTCGGTGGCACCGCTGTTGTGTTGTTTTTTTTTGTGCTCCCCGTGCCGTGCATGCAAATGCGAGCAGGGTACGGAAATGGTTTGGAATCTGGAAGGGAGAGAGAGAGAGAGAGAGAGAGAGAGAGAGAGAGAGAGAGAGAGAGAGAGAGAGGAGAGAGAGAGAGAGAAAAAGGGAGAGAAGCAGAGTTTTTGTAGAATTCGTGGCAGTTGTTGGGCCTCGGTTTGCTGCTTCGACGTGCGTCTTCATCTTGCTGTTTTTATGCTTCTGATACAGGAACACACACACACACACACACACACAC
>CM055201.1:20629083-20676583 GCA_029224185.1 Karalla daura | reverse complement strand
GCAGAATGAAACAAAGGAAAAGGAGGGGAAGTAAGGGAGGAAGGAAGGAAGGAAGGAAAGAAGGAAGAAAGGGAAGGTAAGAATGAGATGACTGAAAATAAAAGCCAGGGGAGGACAGATGTGAGGGGAGAAGAGAAACAAAGAGAAATGTTGATATGAGCAAGGACAGATAGAACAGAGAAAATCACTTACAGGATGGAAATAGAAGGAGAGGAGCAAAGGAACAAGGAAGAAGCAAACAGGGAAAGGAAATGAGCGAGGAAGGAAAAACAGCGAATGAAAGTAGACAAGAAAGAGAAGGAGGAGGAGGAGGAGAAAAAGCAGGAGAGGAGAGGGAACAAAAGTCCCATGTAGAGAGTAAAACCCTGCGTTGTTCCAGCTGTTTATGGAGTCCTGGAGTATTTGTGACATCAGCCTATGTCCCGACCTGACAGGTGTGTGTACAACTTATCTTTGATTTGTGGAGGAGAAACAAGTTCATGGCCTTTGCTGAACCTCCAGGGTGTCTGCAGGGCCCTAAAAGTATCTTTCCAGACAGTTTGGTTTAGTTATGTCAAAGTGTCACCTGTCGGGACCCACCTGGGTCTGTTTTAATAAACTTTACCTCTGGTTTGGTTCAGTCTTTGTTCCCTCCCAGCTGATCCCAGGTCTGTTGTACAGTAAGGTCGACCTCCATAGATGTAATCACAGACTCCTTCTTTTTAAAGGAGTCTTAAAAATGTGTTGAAATTAACTCAAACATTCCTACAGATTTCAGTAAAAGCCATAATAAAAGAGATAAGTGTGGGTCCGTATGAGATTTATCAGCCTCGCCACACTTTTCAGATCTGCCGCGATGGCGTACGATCCGTCAACTTTATCTTGTTTTGTATTATTTTCGTCCAACCTTCCACCTCTTCTTCCCTTCTTCCTCTTCCTCTTCCTTGTCAGAGCCAAACCATACACACACACACACACACACACACACACACACACACACACACACACACACAAGGCTGTCTCCTCTTGCCAGCCAGCTTCACGCATTAGCAGAGAAAATTTGGGCGAGGATAGATACAGCCCCGATGGCATGCCTGATTTTTGTTCCCCCTAATTGGCATAGCTTATTAAGTCACAGTTCATAGCGGAGAAAAGAGGGGGCTGCTTTAATAATACCCCCCCCCCTCCCCTATCCCCCCCTCCCCCCTCCTCCCCAGCCTGATTCGACGCTCTCGTAGCGAGACAGATAATGCGCTTCGACGCAGTGCGAGCGACGCCTCCAACCCGCCACCCTCTTGTCTCTATCCAGTCAGATCTGCCTCCGTTCCGCCTGTCACTCAAATGAAAGGAAAACCAGCCCGGCTAGAGATGGAGAACTGGGAACCAGTTGCACCTCCCACCTCTCTTCTCCTCTCAGGCTGTTTTAGATTGACTCCGTCTTCCCAAACACCCAGCCGTGCTCCTAATTGTGGCGCGGATTAGGGATTAATAGGCGTTTTTTTTTTTTTGCAGCCATAATGGCAAATATTATTAGCCCCATTTGCTTTTCTAATGCTAATAATGACTCCGCTAATAATGGCAGTGATTTCAAGGTTAGCGTCTGTGAGAACTCTGCCTGGATTTGTGCGTTTCCTCTCTTCTTTCCCCTCCCTCTCTCGCTCTCTCTCTCGTTCCTTGCTTCCAAAGCTCAGGAGATTGACGTGCCGCTTGCTTCGACGGGCCGGCTCGCTACCGCGTCGGCGCTCCATATGTTTTCCCCGAAGACGATGCTGGAGATGTGCTGAGCTGGGCCGAGCTGCAGAGGTTAGACCGGTTTGTTTTCGTTCGGGGTTTTCCTCTCTTTTCGCTACAAGTTCAGCTCGTAGTGTCTCTTTTCCTTGTGGGTTGGCTTTGAAGTTTGTCGTTTTTTTTTGACTTTTTTCGACGTAGCTGGGCGTGGCTAGTGGACCCTTGCCGTTCATTTTGATTGACAGGTCGGTTTTTCAGGTGTTTCAGTCCAGTTTGGATCTTTGCATCCTTAGATTGATCGTCTTTGGTCGTCAGGAACAGTTTGAACAAAGCTCGATTAAAGCCTCTTTAAATCTTGACATGTTTCCTTACATGAATCTGCACTTTAGCCGTTTATATGTTGTCTTCATTTGTGGCTAAAAGACTTTCCGAGTCGGCCGCTCTAACGCGTTTGGCTCTAGCTGTTCCAGCAGCGTTTTGTTTGAAGGACTTTGCAATAAGGTGGACTAAATGTCGACAGGCAGCCAGTGTTTAATTGCTGGTCTGGAGTCAGACGTGACTGCGCTAGAAGCATCTGTCGTACACCTGCAGCAGGTTATCCGGCTGATTAGCATGTTCCCAGTACAGCCTGGACCAGTCTGCGGCACTGGAATGTGCTCAGGAAGACAGGCAGCAAAATGGAGGCGTTTCCCCCCTCTACCATGTGTCAGTTTTCCATGTGAAGTCTATCAAGCTTGTTTTTGAAATATTTCCAATGAAACGCTATCTGGATAGTGTCAGTCTTTTCTTTGAACCGACTTTGTCGTCTCGAATGGTTTCAGAGCCGGGCCGAGGTCGATGTGTTCTAGTCTGAGGTTTCTCTTAAGGTTCTCTTACGGTCACTTGTACTCTCACTGACTTCTCTGACCAATGTGGTGTTATTAAGCCCAGGTGGTTGGTCCATTACTGGACACTGTAGTCCCTGATATTCATGGATTAATGGGTCTTAATGATTCTGGGGAGGAAAAGGCTTCCCAGGCCAGTCCCAGTCTCATTCCACCATCCACGTCTTCTTCTTCTCTCTGGTTAGTTTGTTTTTTAGTCTGCAAGCGCATTTCCATCACAGTTTCTCACACTATAGGAGTGATATACCTAATATATAAGTAATCAATACTCTTCCTGGATGATTCATCCCTTGGGCAGGTTCTCTTTTGGAAATATTGATACAGTGCAACTGCTGAAACATGGCTTCCAAAACATAGTTTTATCAGATATTTAGATATAAGATGGGATATTGGATATAAGATGTAGAAAAAGGTTTTTCTAGACATTTCCATCACACATGTATACATCAACACGTCTGGACAAAACACCCCATGACAGCATAAAGAAGATGGTGTTTGGTCCCCAACTTGTTTGTGTTAGTTATTCTTGGTTTTTTTTTGCGTTTTCTAAAGTTTTGAGGACTTTTTGGTGTAGTATTCGATGGGTTTTCAGTCAGACTTGGTGTTTGTTTGCGCCCCCTCAGGATCTATTGACTGTCAGCTCCTCACCTGCAGTATTGGCGCAGGCGTCGGCCCGCTCAGGTGTGCGTTTTAGCGCCGATCAGAAAACGCCTCAGAGGCTGAGAGCGGTCGGCGAACATCTGCCAAACATCATCATCATGGTGGTATTATTGTCAGGGCCTCAGCTCTCTCCCCCCCCCCCCCCCCCCCCAACAACCTGCGCTCCCTTTTAGCCTCTTTAGCGCTATTAGCCACATTCAGGGCGCGCATTCACCCGTCTCTCTCTCTCTACCTGCTCGCTCTCGCTCGTTTCCTCCTGGAGGAGGCGGCTGAATGGATGCTCCTCGGACCGCCCGCGGCGAGCCGGGGTTACGCTTCGACCTCAGCCCAACCTCCCTCCACCCCTCCCCCCACCACCACCCCTCCTCCTCCACCCGCCCGCCCGCCTCGGGCCCTGTGACATCATCGAGGTGTTTTTTTTGTGTTTTTCCCCCCACACCTGTTCGCTCGCACCGTTGGCGGCGGCGGTGGCGGCACAATGGCAGTCACCGTGCCTAATTACCCGCTCCTTAAGAAATAAAGAGAGAGGGAACGTCAACCAGCCTGCCTGGCAATTACAGCGGCGCTCAACACCTCTCCGCAACAAACACCACTCCAATTAGAGACAGCCAACTTATTCTGGGAGGCGGCGGCATGCGTGCGTGTGTGTGTGTGTGTGTGTGTGCTGGTATGTGTGTGTGTGTGTTGTGTTTATGCTTGTAAGTACAAGTGTGTGACAAGCTAAATTGTTTTGGGAGTTGGGAGTGTCTGTGGGATGTGTGGTGGAGTAAGACTGTGTGTGTGTGTGTGTGTGTGTGTGAGTGGCTAAAGTGAAGGTGTGTTATGTGGAAGTAGTGGCTGTTAATTGACGGGGATCACGTGCCGCAGACGGAGCAGCTGATTCCACCTACACCCCCCCCTCCTCCTCCTCCTCAGCCTCTGTTCTTCATCACGTCTGCGCTCCTCTTCCTCCCTCTTTCACTCCCCTCGCTCTCTCCATCCTTCCCTCGGCCTAATTTTACACTCCAACAGCGTCACCTCCCTCCTCGTCTCGCTCCTCATGCCTCACCTCGGTCTCCAGCGCTTCCTCCTCAGTCTTCGTCGGCCTCTTCCTCCCTAATGCTTCTTCCTACGCTTCCTCTTCCTCACTTATTCATTTTGCCTCCCTCCCTACTTCATCATTCCCTCTCCTGTTGCTATTCTTCATCCTGGACCGACAGAGTTCCTGCTCCTTTTCCTCTTCCTTCATCGGCTTCTTTCATCATTGCTGCCTTTTTCGTCTATCTATCTATCTATCTATCTATCTATCTATCTATCTATCTATCTATCTATCTATCTATCTAGCTATCTAGCTATCTAGCTATCTAGCTATCTATCTAGCTATATAAACCTGTACCTCTGTCTTCTCTTCCTCATTTTCACGTTACACCTTTCTTTTTCATCCCCTTTTCTTTCTTCATCTGCATAACCTTTCCTCCTTATGGCTTTTTCACCTCTTTTTCTTCTTTTCCTTCCATCTTTGCCCTCTTCTGTCTCCACTTCCTCCTCTCCGTGTTCCATTCTCTCACTTCGCCTTCTGTTCCTGCTCTTCTCTCTCGTCTCTCGCCTCCCTCCCGTTTCCACCCCTTTTTTTTCCTCTTCTTCCTCCTTTTCCAGAGCTTATCATCTGAGCTCCTGCTGCACTTTTCTCCTTTCCCCTTCGCTCATTCCTCCACGTCCGCCTACTCATCTCCTCCAAAAGTCCCCACATTCAGCTCCACTAGCAGACTGCCTTTGACTCATAGCGTGCTCATAACCTCTCATAGCATGCTCATAGCCTCCCATAGCGTGTTCATAGCCTCCCATAGCGTGTTCATAGCCTCTCCAGTCTTGGGGTTACTCTTCTACTCAAAACATCCTGTGTGATCCATGCCATTCCCTTATAGATGTATATTTGTTGCTTTCCAGCCTTCGACACTGACCGTTTCTCTACCTGCTCTTATTTCTCATTTCCTATCCCAGTTTGTTATTTTGACCTCGCCGTAAAAAAAGGAAAAAAACGAAACACAAGCGTGTACACACTCAGATCTGACCCGAGGCCCGAGGTCGAGTGTGTTTTTCTCTGTAAAACATCCTGAGATCAAGTTCTTTGTTTAGTCAGGAAAGAGATAGGGAGGATGCACAACTTTAATGCAAATAACTCATTTTACCAGAGGTTTAGACATAATATCCCAGATAGCTATGGATCAGCAGATATAAGCAGATATTCAACAGATCAGAGGTTGATATCAATGAGTGTTAGGTAATAGGTGCTTTTCCCCAAAAGGCAAGTGTAAACTGTGTCCTCACTTCCTTATAAATGCATTTTGCCCCTATTATTAAAACATCTCAGTGTTGTGTCACAGCACTTTAGGCCCCGGCCTGGCAGATATTAAATGAAAAACATCCTGTTCCCTCCCCTGTCGTCTTTATACGCTTCCTTCCTCCCCCCCCCCTCCTCTCTCTCTCACAGCGAAATGAAAGTGGACTCGTTGGCCAGTTTTACATATTACATATTGTCTCTGCATGAACCTGTTCGTCGGCGTTGTTGTTTCATGTAAAAATATGATATGAACTGACTTGCCAGAGACACGCTGAACCCTCGCAGTGTGGAGATCAGTGGGTTAAACCATCTGCTTCAGCGTTAGGGGTGGGATTGAAGGAGGGGAGGGGGGGAGCGGAGCAATGGTTCATCCCAGCTTTTGTTTTATTCTCAGCCTTTGGCAGCGCTGGCACCCGAGTGGCACTGCCAAGTCCCTGCGCGTGCACGTCACTCTGTGTGTGTGTGTGTGTGTGTGTGTGTTAGTGTATGTGTGTGTGTTGTGGGGGACATAAATCCCTTTTACACAGTCACATTTTGGGGACTCGCCTTCCTTATGGGGACAAAATTCGAGTCTATGTAATGCCCCCAAAAGTGATGGAAACACAACTGTGTGCATGAGATATAGTTCCTAACCAACCCCCCTCTTCCAAGCGCACACACACACACACACACACACACACACACACAAATACTGACATACATGCACACGCACACACATAGAGACTGTAAATTGTCTGGAACACCCCTAGTGCCATCTGGTCTTGTGACGGGCCAGACAGTGTATGCGCGCGTGTGTGTGTGTGTGTGTGTGTGCTTGTGTTTGTGTGTGTGTGTGTGTGCGTGCGTGCTTACTGTAACTGTGTATTCATGGAGTCAGAGAGTAATAGAGAGAAAGAGAAATACATGTGCTTGCGTGTCACGATCGTGTGTGGCATTATTGCTTTTTTGTTCATCCCTGTGAAACAGAACAGGAAAATGAGATAGGAAAAAAAAGTACGCTCTCTAAAACACACACACACACACACGCTGTCAGACACACACACTATCAGCAGTGAATTTATGCCACCATCTCTGGCTGCGTCTGGGTCCATTTGGATCTCCTTCCCTGACGTTTAATTGGTGTTTTGGTCCGACGTGAAACTCGTTTAATTCTCAAAGTCCCGATGTGTGTGTTTTTTTTCCCACTTTGGGACACTTCAGGACAGAGTGAGAGAGTGTTTGTGTGGATTAAACATAAAATAAAAGCAGACCCTGCTGGACCGGGCTGAAACGGCCCCGAGGAAGACACAGGCTATCCTCTGATAGAGTCCACACTTTGTCCTTGTCGCTGATCTTGACTTTTTGACTTTACAGAGATGTTCGTTAGTTTCTAACAGTTATCTTAACATCCTGGGGCGTACCGCCAAATGAAATCACACATGCACGATAGGTGTGGCGGCTTTGGAGAGCGTCACCTTGCCACCTGTGTGTTCGCGTGTGTGATTGAGAAATGCACGATAATGTAGGTCAGTCACTTTAACCCCCCCCCCCCCCCCCCCCCCCCCGTCGCCTTATTATTCCTGCATTCTTACAGCATTCCTATTTTTGAACCTGTTCATATTTTATTTATCAGTCCTGGCACTTATACTGACCTACTTGGTACGTATGTTGATTCGTACAAGGCATTCCTGAACTGTTTGGTGCAGAGAGAGAGAGAGAGAGAGAGGGGAGAGAGAGAGAGAGAGCAGTCGTCAAGTCATTATAACAGTGTTGTGCCATGGGATAACATAATAAAAATGTCATAACATGACACAGTGTTGCTTTGGGAGGAGAAAAAAAGAGAGGGAAGGGAAAAAAAGTGTGGTTGTTATTAGATTTAGAGGCTTAGAGGTTTTCCATTGAAGCTGTAACCCTGTCAGTAGTCATGCCTTGCTCGTTGGAATTGAACCTCGAACCCTGGCACGGAGATCCTGTCTCGCTCGGCCGAGTCAGAACCTGTGAACGTTTTCATTGATAAATTGGGAATTTTGGCAACACACACACACACACATACACACACACACACACAAGCAGACAAATACACGCTCAGTGAATCTGTCAAAGAAAGACGATAAAAGGAAGACAGGTCGGATCTTGACTGTGTGTCTGTGTGTGTGTCTGTGTGTGTCTTTGTGTGTGTGTGTGTGTGTGTGTGTGTGAGAGAGAGAGAGAGAGAGAGAGAGAGAGAGGGGGAGAGAGAGAGAGTGTGTGTCTGAGACACATGTGGGTTGACCTGAAGAGACCAGACCGCTTCTTCCTCATTGGCTAAAGAACATCTGGCAGCCTGTGTGTGTGAGAGAGAGAGAGAGAGAGAGAGAAAGAGAGAGAGAGAGAGAGAGAGAGTGTGTGTGTGTGTGTGCATGCGTGTGTGTGTCTGAGATACCACATTGATCTCCCCTCTCACATTCCACACTGTCAGGACTCTGAGTAGTAAGAACTTCTCACTCCAAACATTTCTCTTTCTCTCTCCCTCCCTCTCTCTCTCTCTCTTCATTCCTTTCTTTTTCCACCCTGTCCTTCCTCCTCTCTCTCTCTCTCTCTCTCTCTCTCTCTCTCTCTCTGTCCGACGCTTCCTCTCTGCTCTTTTCCATCTGTTCCGTCCCACTCACTCCCTCGGTCGCCCTGTTACTCCAGTTTAAACTGGACAGACAAACTGTTTTCTCTCTCTCTCTCTCTCTCTCTCTCTCTCTCTCTCTCTCTCTCTCTCTCTCACGTACCAACCAACCACCTACAGTTATAATCTGTGATAACGATACTCGATCGCTCCCGACGACTCTCGTCAAAGGCCCTGGATGAGTCCCAGCACATCTGAGTCCTGCCTTGAACCTGCTCCTGACAGTGACTGGACTTGGACCTGACATCCACTTGACATTTGTTTCTGTGGGAAAAAAAAAAAAATTCGCTTGGATTTACACTTGTCGTGAATGACTAAATGCTGGGACTTTGACTCGCTCCTGGCCCTCGGAGGGACTTGGACAGCTGTGTTTGTGCTGGTTTTGGGGATTTAAAATGGCGCTCTCCTAATCTCTCAAAGTGGCCTCGGCGTGCCGAGCTGTCCGTGCGTGAGGCACGACGACCGTGACGTTAATTGGGAAAGTTGGTGGCGTCATTCCGATGGTTTATCTTATTTGACAGCTTTGTCGCTGCTATGACTTCAGGGGAGGGGGAGTGGGGGAGGGGGGGGGGGGACCTCCACCTTCGCACAGAGGTTCTAGCCTGTGGTTAAAAGAGGACATTAGTTCCTTCCTCTTTGTTTTGTCGTTCCCCTCCACACTTTTCCTCTTCCCTCCTATTTTCCGGCCTGCTGCCTGTTGGATGGCCATCCTTCAACAGCTTGAAGCCATTTCAAGGACCAATTATCCAATAAATGCGGCTTTATGAAGTTGTTTCCCTGCTGCTGTGCTCTTGGAAGGCAGAGGTGTACATCAACAAGATTTACAACAGCTACGGCTACGTTTGCGAAACGCTAACACAAACAAACACGTTTCGCGTTTTGCTTTCTCTCCCGATTCCGGTGGTTGAGCAACTGAAACTCGATCGGAGCTTTTGATTTCATCTCGACTGGATGGACGGACGTGACAGCCGTTTGGGGCGTGTTGTTTTCTGAAAGCGCAGGTGTCAATCACCTTTAGCCGACACATGTCAGAACCCGGCCTCGGGGATTCATCACAGTCCAGTCGTCTGAGCATCCCCGAGGTCCAGCACTGACCCCGGACCCGGACCACATCTGGCCCGTGTTGGACGGGGGCTCGCAGGTCGGGGCTCTGGTTGGGTCACTCAGATTATATCACACCGGCTGTTTACGGACCTTCCTCATTGATGCTGGTACGTCCCTGGGTGGCTCTGGGGGATGAAAGATGGAAGGTGAAGTACTCAAAATCCAGGTTCTTGAATGTGAATACTTGAAGGTTTCTCTTGTCCTTTTAGGCAGGAAGTTGCACTATTTTCAAAGGCTTTTAAAGACTATATCTTGGCCTTAAATGACACTTTTCACAGTTATTTTGACTCTTTATGAACCGTAAAACGGATCGAGTAATCGAGAAAGTCGTAGACACAGAATACTTGGAAACACTCTCTCATTCACATCTCCTCTCACTGGATTTACCCAAACTCCATCAGCTCCAGACACATCAGGAGACCTTCAGCCACCGATTCCAGAGATTTGCATCCAGTCCAAGGTGCTTTTCCTGGTCGAGGCTCCGTACATGCCACAGACACATTACAGGCTCAGTTAAGGTTCATTCTGCTGCGTTTATGGGAAGATGACAGAAGCACATTTCAGATTTCACCTCCTGGAGAGTCTTTCGATTAAAAAAAAAAAAGTCTCATAATGTATGTTAGTGTTGAAAACAGCTGATCAAACATACGTGGTGAAGCTGCACATGAGGCCTGCAGCTCTCTCTCTCTCTCTCTCTCTCTCTCTCTCTCTCTCTCTCTCGTGTGTGTGTGTGTGTGTTTTTCTAGTGGCGTAACTCTTTCAGACAGAAGGCTTTGGGTGCGGCCAAAGGTTTAAATACTTCACTTCAAACTGAGGAAGCAGAACTAATTGCTTCAGTGACTCTGTAAGAAGGGAGGCAGGGTGAGACCGGGGGTCTGTCGCTGCGGCATGTGTGTGAGATCATAAATCTCCACGCACTTCTGCATATGTTTGAACAAGTGAAATTTAATTTAGACCACCTTGTTGCCCTATATTAATCATTCCTACCTCTGTGGGGGTAAAAAGAAAAAGAGAGAAAGGCTCATCTGTGTTTTTAGGAGCAGGATTGTGGAGCAGAGATCTGTAAATCTTCACAATGAAGCAGAGCGATATATAGTCAGGAAAACCAGAAGTCTGCTCCTCGTTTCCTCATCACCGAGCTGCAGAGTCATTACCACTGCTGATGAATAGGATGCAGCTCGGATATTAGACGCATGTCATTCAGTGTGTAGACACGCAGGTTCATGAGCAACTATTCATGTGACTATACTATATCGAGAGAGATTGTCTGAGCTGATCTCAGCTTGTTAAATGTGAATATTTTCTGTTTATTTTGTCTTCTAGGAGAGAAACTTTAATGTTGTTGAGGTCTGCACTTCAACAACATAAAGGCCTTGAAGGACCTTTAAGCATTAACTCTCTTTTATACCCTCACCTATGAACAGAAGATACACACACCTACTGATTCACTGTTTTGCACTATGTCCAGAGCTCATTTGCATTTAATTTGAAACAACTAACTTCAACTGACCTGAAACAAAGAAATCTTGAGGATGAGGCTAAAGATTATTATATTATGTAGTGAGGAAGTTTATCTTGCTAACATTAATGGCCTGGACAGTTGTATTTGTCTACTATCGACAGACATAAGACTCTTCCACTTTGAGATCAGATGATGTCATCAGAAGGAGCCGGCTCCGGATCTCCATCCCTGGTCTGAGGTCTCAGTGATCTGAGGCGGTCCAGGAGGTGTCTTGGGTCAGAGCTTCAGACAGGGACAGTGTGAGCCGTGCCCCTCGGCCTGTCAGCGACACCATGCTGCCAGCAGCATGAGCCACATTAACCAATCAGCTCTCCCAAATCTGATATCTCACCACGGCCCTGGAACCGCTCCGGCCGAGACAGCAACCGCTCCTCCCGGAATCCCAGAGCCTTCCCTTCCAGATGTTAGGACCTGGCTGTGGGGAATTACAGCTCCCATTCACCCCCCCCAGAGAGCATTAAGGCCCAGTCCCAATGTCGGATAATAAGCTTTGGCTCCACGTCTGTGTTTCAAATCATCCCAAAGGTGTCCGAGGGGATTGGGATCAGGGCCTCGGTCCACCTCGACAGCATGAGAACAATTCCTGTTTTTTTTCTACACCGTTACGTAGCTCTACAGTATGTGCTGCTTTGATCTGAACTATAGCGAGTGTTCAGCTTTCCAAATAAGTGAATGTGGACATACAGTTGTATGTAAACTTGTGTGTGTGTGTGTGTGTGTGTGTGTGGGTTGTAGCGTGTGAGCTGCATGTGCACAGAAGGTCTCATTTGGCAGCTTGTCTGTGAGTAGGAATGTAACCTGAGACCTCGCTCCCCCAAACACACACACACACACACACACACACACACACACACACACTCACACACACACACACACACACACACACACACACACACACACAGATGCACACCACCATTCCCACACTGCCTCTCTCTCTCCTCTCTCTCTCAGATGTAAGCCTTTTGTCTGCCCTCGACCTCTCCCCCTCCTCCTCCTCCTCCTCCTCCTCCTCCTCCTCCTCCTCCTCCTCCTCCTCCCCCTCCTCCTCCCCCTCCTCCTCCTCAGTGCAGGTGTACATCATGAGGCAATAAAACAAGTAGTGACTGTTCTCCGTCCCGAGCGCGGCCCACGCTCAGACGGCTGCAGACCCTCTGCCCCCCCCACAGCCCTGCTCCACATTTACTCAGCCCTTTCTAATTTGCAGCCCTGCATGTTTGAAATGTGTATGTGTGTGTGTGTGTGTGTGTGTGTGTGTGTGTGCATGTTTTCTCAAGTGTGTATGTGTGAATGAATATGCATGCAGAATCCATTCAGCATGAATCCGTCTCTGCTCGGTTTCGTCGTCCATCACAGAACGTGACGTGTGACGTGAACTACAGGACGTGGAGGGCGTCCTGTGTCGTAGAGGCGACAGGTCTGAGCTGCTCTAGTTATCAAGTTATTCATTTGTTTTCAATCAAATCGTTTTTTTTTTCTGGTTGGAGAAATCAGGTGTGGACTCACTTCAGCTGGTCCTCGGCAGGGACAGTCTGAACACTATTGTATGTAAATGAGCACAACAGTTGATTCGGATGACTTTCTATTGCTCCATAGGGCTGCACAAGTTTGATGTTCTATTGGCAGCTTTCTGCTTTTTCGTCTTTGTTTGTGCCTCCTTTGAAACACCAAGGTAACACCAAGCTTCTTAAAATAAATCTGAGGGAGTTTTTTTAGCCAACATAGAAAGATGAGTATGAGTATTGGTACTTGCAGGTGTTTCCATTCAAGGGTGTTTTGTCTAGGAGGTCAATTCCTGTGACATCTCCAAACTCTTATTGGATATTTTAATTAGATTTAGATAAAAGTCCAGTCTCTGTCGAACATCGCTCCACTGCGTTTGAAGCGAGCTGATCGGGTGACGTCCGGGGACGTGCAGGCCTGTGGAGTCGTCTCTTCTCGGGTCCGTGGAGTCCATGTCCTCCTTTGTCTCGAAAGAATTCAAGGTCTGTGTGCATTTTTGCAGCAGGAGGGAGGGAGGTCACTCCTGCTCACACTCCAGCTGAAAGATGTTGAGAGAGAGAGAGAGAGAGAGAGAGAGAGAGTGGACCAGACCTCGTACTGAAACTCAAAGTGAAACTTTGCCGGTGTCGTATTGAAAGACGTGGAGTTTACTGGAACGTGTTGTGTGTGTATGTACGTGGTGAACCCCCCCCTCAGTAATAAGAGCTGTGATGTGTGGATCCTCCTGCAGCTCTCAACCGCATGCTCGGCTGCACAGCTGCTGTTTCGGTGTGTGTGTGTGTGTGTGTGTGTGTGTGTGTGTGTGTGTGTGTGTGCACTCATTTCATAAAAACAGAAAATCAGAAAATCTCATTTCTCAAATCAGTCAGTGGGTTAAAGGTCACGCCGAGGTGCCGTTTCTCTGAATTTGCTGGTTGTTCAGTATCCTGAGATCTCCTTCAACTGCATGATGGAAACCAACAACAAGTCTGTCTGTGTGTGTGTGTGTGTGTGTGTGTGTGTGAGCGTAGATGAATGCAGTTTTTGTTCCGCTCAGTCATGTGTATTTTCCTCTGTGTGTGTGTGTGTGTGTGTGTGTACACCAGACCACAGTTCTCTTAATAGTAATAACGTGAAATGTGAGGCAGCAGGTTCTGTTCTCTGTTAACAGAATGGTTGCAGTTATGGAGTCTGACAGTCTGACACGCGCACTCACACATTCACTGACATGCGCACACACACACACACATGCATGCATGCATGCATGCATGCACGCACGCACGCACACACAGTTTCCTTTTAATATGATTTGCAGAGAGAGCCTTTGTTTTGCAGAAATCAATCAAATCCTGCACGTGATTGTTTTTACTTGCGAGAAAAAAAAGGAAATGAAGTGTTCTGGATTTCTACACACACACACACAGATTGTGACTAAATCTACAAACTGAGTCAGAGCATCTCAAAACAAGCAGATGTGCTCCCATGTATCAAACCTGAGTCCATGTAAAACCCGTTGTGAACCTTTATTGATTTAAAGTTATTACATTAGCCTCGCATTCCTGCCTCCTATAGGTCACTACCACCCAATGCTGTATGACTGAGAGTCCCAGAGAGTATTCCAGCCAGATGAGTGTTAGAGAAGGGGGCTCCACGGTCGACTCTTGTCTAACAGCGGTGGACAGGGCCGCATCCAGATGTTGCAGCTCTGTGACTCTTGGATGGAGACTTGGTGTTTGTGAGGCTGAAAAACGTCCAGGAAGACCAGTGGTCTGTTTGGGCCTTAATTCAGTTTTGTCTTCAGATGATTGCTGTTGTCGTTTTGAACAGTGGAATACACACACACATGCACACACACACACGCACACACACATGCACATACACATGCACGCACACACGGACGTGCTTTAATGTGTGTAGACAGAAGAGCAGAGCTCTCTTTTGTGCGTGCCCAGACATGTATTATGTGGTTTTCAAAGGGAAGCCTTCACTTTAGTGTGTGTGTGTGTGTGCATGCATGTGTGTGTGTATGTGTGTGTGCAAGTGGGTGTGGGTGTTTTCTTGAGATCAATGAAGTTATAGAGTGCAGCGGCTTTTGACTCCACTTGCACACGCACACACGTGCATGGGTGCACCCGCACACACACACACACGGGCACATACACGCACACACATGCACACACACACACTCTCCAGTGAGGCCTGTTCTTAGTCAAGTGTCACGCTCTGCCCTTCTGACATCTGGTCTCTGAAACCTCTGGAGTCCCTGGTGTGTGTGTGTGCATGCATGCATGTGTGTGTGTGTGCGCTAGGCTCCATGTGCATGTCTGTGTTTGATTAACTAACCATTCCCTGTCTGTATGACAGGCCCTGCCAATACACTTGTAGTTATTGTAAACCAACCTCCTCCCTCTGAGCCTGGCCTGCTCCACTAGTACACCCAGAGAAGACCTGGAGAAGTGTCGGTCCAGCCTCTGACTGCTCCTCTCTGCTCCTCTCTGCTCCTCTCTGCTCCTCTCTGCTCTTTAGTTATTGTTCTGAGAGGAAGAGATTCTCCTCTTACACTCCCAGCTGTCACCAAACTTAGGAGGAAGCACCATCAAACTGTACTATACTACCTGATAGATATGGGGGATAAAGATAGGAGCTACAGTTGGCTTTAAAGGACAGTGAAGGTGTCTTTTTTTTTTTAGAGAGATGATGAATCATTTCTCCTCAGTTTCATTTCTGTTTTTGCTCTGTTAACAATTTGTCCAGTTGCAATAAGATGACAGTATCTTGTTGTACAGATTCAGGTTATAGATGAACAATCATTTCACAAAGATACCAATATCTGATAACTTCCTGCCTCTCATTACCTGTACCAGTAACATCTTTTTAGAAGACACCTGAGGTTCAGAGTTAGTTATGTGTAAACATTATTTTAACAGCTGACTTGTAATGATAATGTAACAGACAGAGAAACTAGAGAACCAGATCCCTTCTTGTTAACTTTAAGGTCAGCAATAGTGTTAGCATTAGCGTTAGCATTAGTGGCCTCATAAGCTATCGTTTCAATGGTAAAACCTCAAGATGTTGACCCTCTCTGTCTGCTCTCTCAACCTCAGCTGAACATCTATAACATTCATGCTTTCTTTTCTCTAGTTTCTCTAGTTTGGACATCATTCTTTGCAGAGTTCAGCTCAGCTGTTGTGTTGTGTGTAAAAACCTTCCTCACTGAACCGCTCGTTGTAATTTATGGCTCCAGTCTAGTTTTTCCTCTATTCTTCTGTACGTATCCAAACAGAGGAGCCCGCTGGTACCCGGCTCATACCGTAAGAGCCGGAGCAAATACACCTGAGGGCTGCTGTTTACTGGAATTAATGGGAGGACTGGGACCTGTCTTCTCAGCGTGCCTCTTATTTCCACACATCAGTGTTTTACCTGCAATTATGGCGAAAAAAACACACACACACACATACAGAAAAAAAAACAAAACACTATCCTGGGGATTATTTCTGCTACACTTTTCTCACCGTGGATGTTTTAAGAATAAGTGAAATAACGGCAGGAGGAGCGCACACACACACACACACACACACACACACACGTGCAGCATGTTAAGTGTGAATTAATTGGATTGCCGCTGTTTCCAGCCACACTTTATGAATCTCGGCTGCGGCGGGGATGTGGAGTTTGGTTTGCGACAATACAAATTGGCCTGATGGCAAACAAACTGGAGCAAATTAGCACTGAAAATGTTTACCTGTTCCCTTAACAAGCTGCATTCTCACTCTGCCGAGGCTGCCCCCCCTCCCTCCTCCTCACCCCCCCTCCTCACCCCCCCCCCCCCTCCCTCCCTCCCTCTGCAGACGAGACGACGACTGTGGCGTCCTCGGGAGCGAGGGAGCGTGTTCTCCGCTTAGCACATCACTGGAGCAGCCGGCACGCTGTGTGTGTGTGTGTGTGTGTGTGTGTGTGTGTGTGCGGATGTGTGTGTGTGTGTCAAGGGGAAATCAAGGGCTTTGTGTGGCACGTTAAGTTTATCTAGGTTTCCGTTCGGATTGAATTAAGGTTGCGGAAAACGATTCATTTTGTGCACGGTTGCTCTCTCGATTAGTGGATTGGTTGTTTGGTTTATAAAGTGATGCCCGTGTTGCTTAGACTCAGGCCCCCACTTTAACCACATTTAATAGACTCAGTAGACCAGAAATTATTCACATTTAAGAGGCTGAGATCAGGGAATTTTGGCTACGTTTTGTTCAAATCAGTCTCAAATCTTTGATCGATTCTTAAAATAGCTGTAGGCTTCAGATTGGTCCACGCTGGACCCCCAATCAGTCATTTCCTCCTTTAACACAATGACATATTATAGCAGTGAATGTTACATTATGGTGGCAGTTGTTGATCTGATCTGATTTGCTTAGATGAGTCAAATAACACTAAAATTGTGAGAGGAATATGAAGCAAATGAACAGCAGTGGCGTGAACCAGCTTTTGTGTTTTAGTACCCTGGTTTGTCAACATTGCTGTACTATACAAACCTATAGGAAAGGCATTTATATTCCATGTTATATACGCCCTGTTATATCCAATATCCAATGCTGTCCAGTTCTAAACATGTCAAACGACTGTTTGGTATTTGTCTCTATTGTTTAACTCCTGAAGCTTGAGATGTGTGATATCTAACTTGTGTAAAACTTGTGTAAAATCCACCAGTAGACTGTTACAGTTTGAAGCCCAGTGGCATGGAGTTGCTCTCAGGCTGGTCGGGGGGTTTTCTGGATGTCCCCGGGGCCCTTCAGGGCTTTCCAAGGGACCTGCGGACAGAATGAGGAAGAACGCCATCGGGAAGTGAGAAAAACACTGTTTCGATGAACGTAGAATGTGCCGATGTAGAAACGGTAGAGGAAGTCACCTTTTTGTTTTTGTCATTCACCTTTCCATCTTCTCTGACTGACCTTTGACCTCTCGGCTTCTCCGGGACCTTTTTGAGTTGGAACTACGGGAAAGAGGTAGATGTATCGTTGGAGAGGATGAAGAAGAAAAGGTGGAAAGAGAGTGAGACTGTAACCACAGAGTGAAGGCAAAAAAAAGAGAAATCTGTCTCTCTCTCTCTCACTCACACACACACACACACACACACACACACACACACACTCACTCTCTCTCCATTAAATTTCACAAATTAAAGCGGTATTATCTTGAAATATTTAAAGGTTAGATGAATGTCGATAATGGATCTCGACAGCCATTAAGCTGTAATTGCTCTCTAATGTAGTTAGTGAAAGACATGGGATACCATTTTACAGCAAACACAGAGGGGGGTGAGGTTGGGGGGGGGGGGGGGAGAGAGAGAGAGAGAGAGAGAGAGATGGGTTGGTTTGTATTTATTGATTTCAGTCACAGGCTCTGATTTAAACCAGAGCTGTTATTGTCTGCATTAAGACTTTAACAAGCCAAAAACAGAGCGTGATTAACTGTTCAGAGAGGAGCAGGAGGGCGGGAAACGAGGGGAGAGGAGGATGAGAGGAGAGGAGGAGAGAGAGGAGGAGGGGAGAGGAGGAGAGGATGAGAGAGAGGAGAGAGGATGAGAGGAGAGGAGGAGAGAGAGGATGAGGGGAGAGGAGGAGAGAGAGGATGAGGGGAGAGGAGGAGAGGATGAGAGAGACGAGGGGAGAGGAGGAGAGGAGCAGAGAGGATGAGGGGAGAGGAGGAGAGGAGCAGAGAGAGGATGAGGAGAGAGGAGAGAGAGGATGAGGGGAGAGGAAGAGGAGAGAAGACGAGAGTAGAGGGAGAGGGGCTGGAGTTATGGAACAAAGGCAAAGTTTATCAGCGAGATGATTTCTGAGAGAGCTGCTCTTTTTTTATTCATGCTTATTTTATTTCCATTTTGTTTTCAATTTTTTTTTTCAATTTTCTCAAATTTTCTTCATTTTTGTACGTATATTTTTGATTAAAATAGAGAGACAGCTGCTCTTTTTATTCATGCATTATTTTATTTTTATTTGCATTTTTTTATTCTAATTTCTTCCTATTTTTCATTTTGTATTTCTATTTAATTTTCAACTTAAATTCCATTATTTTTTTATGTTTTATTTAAATAGAGAGATAGAGATAGAGAGAGAGAGAGAGAGAGAGAGAGAGAGAGAGAGAGAGAGGCTCTCAGTAAACAACAACCTGCGTTTCATCCCCGTCGTGCTTCGACCTCGAGGGTCACGAAGTAAATCCAGTTTTGAGATGATTAATCTGATACAAAACAAGGGGACAAGCCAAATCTTGTCTTCCTCTCTTATCGGGGCCAAATTGGATCATTCAATCAGGACGATCGCTCTCCTCGTAAACAAACAAACGTTGTGTTCTTCACCACCGAGCATCTATGCGAGCCTCGCCTCCTCCTCCTCCTCCTCCTCCTCCTCCTCCTCCTCAGAGCCGATTAGCGACCTGAGAGTCTGTTAAAATCCTGCTCCCTTTTTCTTTTCCTTCGAGCCTGTTTAGCACCTGTTTACACTCAGGTAATCTGAACGAGCCGAGAGGTGTGAACCGTCACCTTCAAGCCCGGTTCACACAGGTGTGCGCATCCTCTGACGGGTTCACACAGACACGTCAGACGAGCAGCTCATCTTCGTCTTCATCTGCTCCTCTTCATCTGCTCCTCTTCATCTGCCCATCTTCAAGCCGAGAGATCCTGTTCCAGATAGGAGGTGTAGGGAGGTGAGGTCAAAGGTCACACTCATCACGTGACATTATGTCAGTCCGCTTTTTTTTTGTTTTGCAAAATCTAAGATGAACTCGTCCAGTTTGGTGACTGAGAATCCGTCTTGGGTTCCATAATTTCGCAAATTAAAGAAAAAAATTAGATTATATTCTTCTTATCTCTTTAAACACACAATTTAAATTAAAATATTTGTCTTAATTCTGTATATATTTTATTTATTATATATAATTAATCTTACATTTGCACAAATCCTAAATCTAAGAGATATGAACAATCTCATACATAAAACACCATCACTAGGACTGTAAAACACTGTTTCCTCAATATGTTGAACTTAAAGTGTTATTCAGCTGACTCTTTCTCATATAGCAGATGGTGTTTTAACTTATATAATTATCTCTTCACATTTCTCTTTAAATACACACTTAGCAACATGGAGGAATTTATGACATGTGGATTGTCCTCAGATCGATCAGAACGTGATTCCCCGAGTTTTATTTCCTGGAAAACGAGAAATATTTCACACTCCGAGCAGCTTGTTGAACCTGTGTCTTTCTCAGTAGAGGTAGCCGTAGTTTTCGTAGTTTTCGTAGTTTTGTAGTTTTCTTAGTTTTCTTAGTTTCTTACTTCTGCACACCTGAGACTTTGTTGTCGCTCCGGACTTCTGATCCGACACTAACCCAGTCAACAGGTGTGAAGCCTGAGTGAATATCTGCAGTGTCATATCCGCGTGTGTCTCACTCTGTGTGTGTGTGTGTGTGTGTGTGTGTGTGTGTGTGTGTGTGCGCCTGCCTGCACCCATGCAGACATGCTAACTCGTTAGCGGCTTCTCACTCCCCGTTTCCAGAAAAAGGAGGTGACATCCAGGTGGCAATCCCACGATGCACCTCTCCCCAGTCGGTGCTAACGGTCGCCGTTGGTAACGATCACGTCAGGGGAGGAAACGGGGAAGCGATGCCCCCCCCCTCCCCCTCCTCCTCCTCCTCTTCATGTTTTTTCTGCTGAGAATTTCCAAAAACGCACCAAAAAGCGACGAAGTGAGCGATTACGTGGAAATTTAGTCTGAATTTGAGACGAACTGGGATTTCCCAGCAAATGAGATCTCAGCGCTGAGATAATCTATACTGTGAACTGAGGTTACAGATGTCTACCTATGGTTTTAGTAGCAATTCAGAATAGCGCTTAATAGCTTTATTCAGCTAAATATCCAATATAGATATAGAGATATAGAACATTACATATATCCTCTGAAACTGTGTATATATGTAGTTGGATTTCTCCATTCTACAGCTGATAATTCACAATGAATCAGTTTTGATTGTACTCTGAATGTACGTTTTCCGTTTTGGTCTATTGAAATGAGAAGTTAGCTATAATAATAATAGTGATAACATGAGTGAGCAGACCTGGGTGAGCTGAACAGTTTGCGTGTCAGTACTGTACCCAGAGCAGAGGAAGAGGAGAGGAGGAGGTGCAGATTCTCTTCTCTCCACGTCACTGTTGACAGACTTTAAATAATTACTGGAAGAGAGAAACAGACAAACACATTAGTTTCAGTCTCACTTATAATCACTGTGCGTGTGTGTGTGTGTGTGTGTGTGTGCGTGTGCATGCGTGTGTGTGTTGGAAGCGTATGTAGCCAAAATTAGCACTGTGGGTACTTTGTTGAACAGAGCCTGCCTCTCCGTCGTCCTCTCTTCTCTTCTGTGTGTGTTCTCTCTGGTTTTCATCTTCCTCCAGTGACTGAGCGATGCAGATATGGAGACTGACTCGATTGGGGGGAAAAAAAAAAAGAAAACAAAAAACAAAACTGACTGAAACATTTGGTCAGTTAATGGTTCGTTAATTGTCTGAAACGGAATTGACGAATATTTTGGGTAATTGATTAATTGGGGAAAAATCAAAGCAAACACAAGCAAATTATTCTCCATTTGCCGTTTGTCAAACGTCTGGATTTGCGTCTTTCGAGCCGTGACAACAGATATCGTTCAGTGACGTCCCAGGGAGACGAGCCGTCCTCACATCAGATCAGCTCTGGACTGATTCTGCCTCTGTGAGCACTTCCCTCTAGCTCAGCTTCACCCTCTCTATCTCTATTCTTCTACCTCTTATGTGTCATAATGTGACTGGAGGTCAGAGTCAGTGAATAAGTACCTCTCAGGTTGTCTCTATCCAGTTAGATGAGCGTGTTATACAGACTTTTCTTCATTTATCTTACCTGGTCTGTACGTTTATGGGAAGTCTTCTGAGACCAATGGACAGGCCTCCATGCCCTCTCTCATTCACACAGATGGGCAGCTACAGCCTCCAGTTGACCTGAACATCTATGTGGTGCCTTCCACATTTCATGTTGTTGTCATATAGTGGAATTAAACCTGGAAATATGTAAAAACCCTCGGCCTGATCTGGGTTCAAGTCTTCCTCAAATCCTTCCTTTTCTTTCTGACCATGGTCTTGAGAGTTTTTTTAGGTTTTGGTAAATGAATGATATGTTAATGTTATGAAAAGTCGAGCAAATACCCATTCTCTTGGACTTCTAAAGATGGGGCCCGTACAAGAAGACCTCCACATTCCTTTCCTCTTTTGAAAAGATGTAGTTTATGTTTATTTCCAGTATAGGTTTGTCCTCGATCCCATCATGTTATCGGAGATTGGGGACAATTGCAATCAGTCGGTTTGTCCTGAACCGTAGTTTAAAAACCGCTGTAATCATCTGTTTTTCACATTTCCAATGGTACCTGAACGCACCACGTGTCAGCACATCCCCCCCTCTCTCTCTCCTCTCTAAAGTCACCAAAAAGAGAGAGGTTGATTTTGGACAAATATCAGTAGATACTTGATATCAAATGTGGTTGGGACGTGTCTAATTCCCGACCATCTATGTCTTCTGACATCATCATTCCAGAGTCAGAAATGGTTGAAAAAAGTCGTCCATGTTTGTCTGGTAATGATGGTGACTCCTTACCCAGTAATCATGGGTAAACTTGGGCAGAACAGTCCTGCAGTGTGTCCTCAGCATCACGTGGTTGTTAATGGCAGCACTTCATCTTCCATCTCAGCTCGTGACTGGTTTACAGGTGTGTGACCTGTCATTACACCTAACGAAGCTCCTTTTCACCCCTAAGCATTCACGTTGAGGTTCCTGACACATGTCAAACAGCCTCTTTTTACCTCGGCGCGCTTCCTTTTCGCTCTAAGTGAAGCCGAGCGTGGCCGATTTCTCTGTAAAGCCTGCGTCAGACTCTCCGCTCGTCCTGTGAGCCGCTGGAATTCACCTGAGCCCCCTCCGCTCCCTCTCTCTCTCACTTCCCCATCACGGCCACAAAACCCAACTGCTGCGTCTCCAGTGCCGGGCCCTTCCTGCACAGGTGCACGCGTGTGCGTACGCCTGGATATTTTTAATTCCATCCACAACCACAAAAAAAAACAAAAAAATCTCGACATCTAAATCGATCCGTGGTAACAGCTAGGCTACATTTTTTTTGTTTCTTCTGCCTTTTTTCCAGACCAGAGAGACTTACGGTACCTCTGCCTCCACCTCAGATGAAATAATTGGAATAAACTTGCACATAATGTTCAGGGTTCCCACACGTCCTGGAAAACCTGGAAAGTCATGGAAAAACATATGGAAAATGACAAAAAGAGGTTAAATGTCCTGGAAATTGTGATGTTATCCTTAACAATAATAATGTGTCACCTAAAAGTTATGCACATGCATGTCTGTCGTCACCTTATCTAACCCCGCCCCACCTGACACTACCAGCCAATCAGATTTGTCGCTAGATTTAGAGACTTTTTAGACCCTGTGCCTGGAGACAAAAGTGGAGCAATGCGGCTCTCGGATTGCATTTTATCTACTTTTCACAGATAAATTATAGCCATCGAATGTCTGAGTCGTAAACATAGAAACAATCTAGGTAAATGCAAGTTATGAATGTACAAAAGAACACTTGAACACATGATAACTTGTCTCTGCAGCGGCTGGAAACATCCTGAGGGAAAAGAAAAAAAGTCCTGGAACATAATTTAAGGTTAGGAGTAGGAACCCTGATTGTTTCTTTTTCCAGGATGGGATCAGATGTCAAGGATATGTAGGCCATGCCCCCGTCCCAGTCGGAGCCATAGAGGTGTGAATATGGATGGATTCCTGGGCGATCGAAAGTCTCCTGAAACACTGCGGTTTCATCCTCCGAAAGGTTTTGAAAAGTGATCAGATCTTTTTCTCCTTTCGTTTCTTTTTTAAAAAAGCACCAGATCCTCTTTTAGACTCCTCTCCAGCCTCGCGCCTCATAGAAAGCGGTTGTCACCTTTTCCCGCGGCTCATTTCTCATTTCGGTGGAGTGGAGTGAAGTGATGGGCGGGGGGGGGATCAGCAGGAGGGGGCGTGACTGGAGGACGAGAGCAGAGGCAGAGCTGATAGGAGCCATACCACCCCCCCCCCCACTCCCCCCAACCCCCCCCCCCCATCCACGCTCGCTCCCTCTCTCACTCATGTTTACACTTGACGACAGGACGCCATGAAAGCGCGGGGAGAGGCGGAAGATAAAAGGGAAAGAAGAAAGAAAGTAAAAGGCGGGCGGGGTGGAGGTGGAGGTGGAGGGAAGGGAGGGGGGGAGGAGGTGAGGTGAGGGGAGAGGGGAGAAGAAAGGAGAGGGGAGGGATGCAAGACGGGAGAGGTTGTTTTTAGTGTTAATGAAATCAGATAGAGGTGCGATCGGGGATGAACGGTGTCGCCGTGACAGATTGAACCTCACAGCCTCCTGCAGGAGTCTGAGCAGGAGCCTCAGGTGAGACAGACCTGAGGAGCCTCGCTCCCAACGCTCCTCTCCCACTGTACAGCCCTCACCTGACTCCCAAACAGAGACTCAGGTTGAGTTTTACCTGCACACAGATGTTAGACCTTCATCCTACCTCGTAGCTTTGAGCTGAGAGCAGGATGAGACTCTGGGATTGTCAGAAATGGGCCAAAAGTCAGACTGGGGCCACTTTGGCCTGCAGCATCCTCCTAGAAGTGACTGTGAGGGTGAAAGGGGTGGACACCATCAGAAAACCACAATTAAGCAACATAAAAACCTTGTTTCGTCTACTGTTTACATCTGATCTTGCCCATCCTGCCTCTGACGGAGGTCTACTTCAGATATCTCTCTGTTTTGGACTCATACTGTATGAAAGTAGCCTGAGGTCTGATATGAGGTCTGCTTAGACTGTCACATATATATAAAACATCATTGATTTGGTAGCCTGGCCTTATCCACTTATCCCCAATCATACATGTTCTTGATATGTTTGACAGGAGCAGGATGAGGCTCAGTGCTGGGAGCTCTGCCTCCCTCTGTACAGAGCTGCTGTGACAGTGTTTTCTTTTTGTAATACATCCCATGCTTCTGGTCTTTTTTCGGATGGGATGCGACACTGAAGTTTCTTTTTCCCCCCCTCCAGCCTTCAGAATGGCTGGCAGCGATTCACACGCTGCGTTTCACCCCGGTAGAAGGAGACGGTGGGTTCCCAGCAGGATGCTGGGCTGTGAAGACCGGCCTGCAGGTGCCTGGATCTGGCTGGGAGAGCCTCTCTCCGGGGCCAGGCTCGAGCTAAATTAATAACCGTAACATCACAATACCAACACTTTTATCTTTATCTCCCTAGTGGTGTCATGAGACAGCCCGCTCCCCGTATTTAATCTTGTTAAATATCTATATTTAAGGTGATTTTATCACGCTTCCACTCAATTCCTGTCTTTGATTGTAGATTACAAAGTGACCCAAATTAACCACACCCACCTATCTGACTTCCTGTCAGCTGGAGGTCAGAGTCATTTCTGTTTCTGTGTGTTTGTCAGTGAGGGGGGGGTGGGAAGGTTAGGAAGGTGTTTATGTGCTGAGATGGGACTTAGCTGCTGCCGATAGAGGAAAAGAGAGTCAGAAAAAACATGTTTTTTTAAATTATTTTCTGAGGTAATTAAAAAACAGATGTCAAGGTACAACTCCGTGCTTGTTTAACGCAGCTCGACTGTTTTCTGATTTTAACTTTCCAGGCTTCTCTGCACTTGTTGTGAGAGACCATTGCACATCTCCTCATCCAACCCACTGGACTTCTCTTCTCTCTCCTCTTTCCTCTTCCCCTCTCTCTCTCTCCTCTCTTTCTTTTCTCTCTCTCCCTCTCTCTCTCTCTCCATCTCTCTGTATGATTAGTTTGGCTCATCCCCTCTGCTTGCATTAGCTCTAAGCTGGCAGGTGTCTGTAAGATATAGAGTTTTATAAAGCTAACAAACACAGAGAAACCTCCGCAGAGAGACGGAAGCCTTAATTGAATTGTCAAACACGAATCTACCCAGAGACCCGGAGTCTGCCTAAAATTAAAAAATAAATAAATAAATAAAACTCATCCAAAAACGCCGCCTGGCTGCCTGGCTGCCTGTCGGCTTGTGACAAACTCTCAAAGTGTAAACTCTGAACTTCACGTGGCTGCAGATGCACAGGATGCACATATGTGCATTCAAGTCTAAAACGGTTCAGAAGGGACTCAGATACACTTCCCTTTCACTTCCTTTTATAGAACCTATGTGACCTCCATCCTCATATCCTGACATATCTAGAGCTACAGTCGTTCTGTATGGTTTGCCACTGTGATCAGTGATTGATAAAGGTGCCTGAGGTTTGCCCCCATTCGACCCTCATTGTAAATCCTCCCAGCATGCATGTTTAACAGTGAGGGTGACGAGGTAGATTTGAGGATCCAGGCGTGCAGTGTGCGTGTCCCCATGTCCATCCATGGCTCCATCCACCAGTCTAAAGACATGCACTGAGCTCAGCTGGAGACGCTCAACTTGCACTGGATGTGGAGCAGCAGTGGTTCGTCAACAGAGCCGCTACACGCCCAGTGTCACAGTTTCCACCGGGGATGGGTGACGAAACGAAAACAAGTCGGTTCACAAGAATTTAGTCTGAGTGGGACGAGAGCGTCCTTTAGTTTAGCGAGTGTTTACTCTGCATGGTCTGAAAAATAGCAGAAGCTCTGTTCTCTCCTTATTGGTCGGGTTCTTCTGTCCACATGCATGTGCATTGTTTTCCTGGATGTAAATCCCCATGGGAAATCTTGGAGCTCCAGCGGAAATTAGGGCTCAAAGTGGATGAGTGGACTTGAGACCTGTCCAGGGTGTATTTTCCTGTCTTAGTATTACCTGTGTATTACCTGGAGCTGCAGATGGACCCCTGTACCACACCTGGTTACTGAGCAGGTGAGCTAACGGATGGAAGGGTGTTTAATTAGCTTGTTTTTATGATGCAGTTGAAGCTGTTAGGCAGCTAGCAGGTTATTAACCCCGTATTTTCCGGAGAAAACCTGCAGAGTAGCTGCTCCCCTGACTCAAAGCATCGCTGACTAAGCAGCCCGTTAAGGCGGAGCCAAGCCCCGCCCACTTTGCGGTTATTCCGTGTATTTATTATTTCTTTTTATAATCTCCTCTTATCCACGTTCTCATCTTTGTACGCTATTGTCTTTGGAGCAATCTCTGACTCAAGAATTCCCCCGAGGTTAACACAGTTCCTCTGAATCCGATCAGAGAGAGATAGAGATAGAGATAGATAGATAGGTAGGTAGGTAGAGATAAAGGTGTCTGGCAGAAAGTTCACGTGGCAAAATAAGAAATATTGTTCTGTGTGTTCGCTTTAGTTTTTCCAACAGTGATCGTACTCATAGATGTTTGTCACTAGTCAATGTGTAACTATCACAGCATCTCCATGTCTTTGTGTCAGAGGATTACATAAGGTTTTCATGGTTTTCATACATGTTCTGGGTGTTTTAGCGCCTCTTTAATGAGATTTTTAGCATCTGAAACCCTCGTGATTTTTAGTGAAATTACCGGCACTTTCAATGCGTTTTAAAGAGGGCTGCAGCCGTTTTGATAAAGCTGCAGAAAACATGAAGTGTTCGAGCCATAACGCCACAGTCATGTCACCATGAAATCAGTAACCACTTCAATAAACCCTCTTTCCTTTTCTCTCTCTCTCTCTCTCTCTCTCTCTCTCTCTCTCTCTCTCTCTCTCTCTCTCTCTCTCTCTCTTTCTGCCTACAGCCACTTTCCAGCCAGCCAGCCTTTGGCTCTCTGCCTTCATCTGAATTGTTCTCACTTAGGCTTTATAAAAGTTTTGCAAACTCTGCTGCTTTTTAGCTTCCGACCAGTTTGCACGCAGACCACCCCCTCCCTCCAGCCCCTCCACCCCACCCCTCTCTCTCTCTCTCTCTCTCTTTTTTTGGAGTTTCCTTTTGTTCCTCTGGTTGTGATGGTGTGTAGAGATCTAAGCCACAGTTGGCTCAGCTTCACATGGGCCTGTGTGGAGAGACGAGGGGGTTTGTCAAAGGAATCGCCTGCACCGCTTATTCTTCTTCCACCACAGAGCAGTAAAAAAAACAAAAAAACAAAAAACAAAAACAAAACTAAAAGGAGCAGCCTTCTTATTATCAATATTAATCTCTCTTTTTTTGGAAAGGCCTCTGCAGGCTCTGAGCTCAGCTGTCTTTCAAAACACTCACACACACATAAACGCGGCTGATTCAAGAAAACCATGTTTGAACTTGTTAATGTTTTTTTTCTCTCGTACTTTTCCCGTCTCTCCCTCCCTCTCTCTCTCCCTCCCTCTCTCTCTCCCTCCCTCTCTCTCTCTCCCTCCCTCCCTCTCTCTATCTACATGAGCTATTCTCTCTCTTCATTTAGCGTGCCATTAGCTCTCCAAGCTGTTGTTTGTTTTCTTGCTTTAATGTGCTTTTTTGAACAAAACAGCAGAAAAAAACACGCAAAAAAGACACCAGTGACTGATATATAAAGCATGTACATTTTTTTTGGTGTGTGTGTGTGTGTGTGTGTGAGTGTGTGTGTGTCAGCCTCATAACTTGTGCTAGTAGCTGCAACTATGTAGTTTGTGCCTGCATGTGAGTTTTGCATGCTTATTGAACTCTGTGTGTGTGTGTGTGTGTGTGTGTGTGTGCGTGTGTGTGTGTGTGTGTGTATGAGGGCACTGGCACTAAACTTACTTGGGTCCAGATGTTCTAATTATAGAACGGCTCTGCTGCCTAATGACAGGAAACGCTGGCCTGTGTGGTGCATGTGTGTGCATGTGAGTGTGCAGAAATCATTTTCTGACACACACACACACACACACACACACACACACACACACACACACACACACACACACACGGAGTGAGTGAGCGTGCATGGGACACATGAATGAAATTCTCCGACCCTAGTTTCCTCCTCCCCAGCCCCAGTCACGTGTATATATCAGTTTAGGCTGCTTGTTATTGTAAAGATGAATGTGCTTCATATGTGAAAACAGGCTTTTAGACACAGGCTGTGTTTCCATTGCAGCTTTGCTCAAATTGCTTCAAAATTCTAAAATATCGAGGAAGTACAACTGCTACTAGCAGGTGTTCAGCTCGTCTGAAGTTCATATGCTCCAAACCATTGTTTTACCAGATGTTTTCAGTCTCCTCCTTCACATACTGTACCATAGTGTTTGAGACAAACTGGTCATGTGATCATGGCTGGTGACTTCTATTGCATAAACTGACATTTCCATTTCCAGATTTTATTGGGATATTTAGGTTTTGTGCATATATGTTTATCGTGTCTGCAAGATTCATTGGTTCTTTTTTGTCAAAGCTGCATGGTCTCAACATTTGAGCCTCTGTCTTGTCTGCTGCCTATGGTGCACTTGTTGTTTAAAGTCAAGCCTCCTTGGAGTCACCTTTCATCTGCCTGGGCGTGGTTAGACGTCTGAGGTCTGTGGAGATGCTAGATCATCAAAGAGAAGTCATTTATTTGAGGAATGTACAAGTCCTCCCTCTCTAAAGTCTCCGACCCTGAATAGAACATTTGTTTTTATGTAGTATTTGCACAACAGAACGTACCTATGGCCAATATAGGTGCACTCTAAATCTAAGTCTTTACTTCTTTCAATTTTAAAGGTGATTGGCTCTTCTTCAACAAACTGAACCCACCACTAAAATTACAGTAACATCACTGACAACAGATTAATCTGCGATACGGTTCTGCTCTCGTATCGTGTGCGTGTTTTCTCTGCCTCGATAATGGTCATCCCATGTCCTCTCCATCCATCCCCGTCGCCATGGTAACAAGATGTCAATCGATGTGGCATCTCCATCCCCGTCTCCAACTGTCCTCTCGATCGGAGCTCCGTAACCACGGAGACGGAGGGAGAGGGGGAACCCTGGGCGTCAGGGTTCAGATGGAGGTGCCGTCTGCTGCCGCTGTGCCTTGCTCAAAGGCTCCGCAGGCAGTCTCCGGGTGGAGGACAGGAAAGAAAGGAGGAGGAGGAGGAGGAGGGGGAGGAGGAGAGAAGGGGAAAACAAGGGGGGTGGGGGGTGGCAGAGATATCAGAAAGACGGAGAGAGGAGAGGATGATGTAGATGGACATGAAGTAAGGACGGCCGTATAAAATAAATGAATGTCGAGAAGGGATGGAGAAGTGGGGATGGAGAAGTGGGGATGGAGAAGTGGAGAAGGGATGGAGAGAGGACATGAGATGGGGGGGATGACTTAGAGAGGAAGTAGAGAAGAGAGGAGAGTAGGGGAGAAGAGGAGGGGAGGAAAAATAACAGGGAAGAGAAATGAAGGCCAGCAACAGAGGAAGCGAATGTGGAAGTGAAGGGAGAAGGAGAGGAGAGAGAGACTGAGGAAGAGGATGAAAGACTGGGACAGAGAGAGAGAGAGAAAGATAGAGAGAGGGAGAGAGCTTGAATCATGTAACAAAACAGGACATGGGCCACTTCCTGAATGTGGTCATTGCATCACTTCCTCTGCTTGTCCAGACACACACACGCGTACACGCACACACACACACACACACACACACACACACACACACACACACACACACACGCAAACTTATACACACACACACACACACACACACACAGTAAGACACACACTCAGTAACACACAGGGATGCACACACAGTGGGATTGAGGGTGTTAGACAGTTTAAGCAGCTTTAAGGGAGAGGATACAGAGATGTAATCTGACTCTTAATTCTTACTCTCATTTTAGTGCGTGTCTGACTTTGTGTGCGTGTGTGTGTATGTGCACGTGTGTGTGTGTGTGTGTGTGTGTGTGATTACCTACCCAGGATAATAACGTGAATGTAGTCCAGTAAGAGTAGTAGCTTCTCTCTGCTTTATATAAAAACGCTCAATGAACAAGACCTCGGTGTTTGAGCCTCCTTAAAATCACATTTCTAATCTACATTTACATGTTTTGTTTCTTACTTTCTCCTCTGGCTCAGTCCCTCTCCCATCTTTGTCCTCTACTTCACCCCTCTGCCTTCCTACTAAGTCAGTGTTGTGTCTCACACAGTTGGACATAGACATTCTAATCTACGTTCCATATGTCTAGGTTACTCAATCATTTCCATACTTACCGAGATTAAATTTAAAAACAATCTCTCCTGAGATCATCTTTGTTCATTATCTCATGTTTTGGACTGTAGTTCATTGTATGAGACCCTCTCTTGTGTGCCAGATCTTAGGCCCTATGTAACATTTTTGCATTTATGACACATTTATTCAGGTTTATTGGCTGGTCACCATGATAACAGGTTACACTCAGCTTGATGGATCCATTGGCTATTATGAGCTGGACAGTATGTCCCCATTTGGTCCAGATGGAAATGTTAATCACAAGGATACTTTTCAGTGTATTTGACCGAATATTTCTTTGCCATATGCCTGCTTCAAAGTGGGTAACCTGTTGGATGGATCCATCGATCGGTCCTCCTCCTCCATTCCGAATATCTGGAGGTTGCACTCTCTTCTATGAGGATTTACTTTGTTATCCACAGTCCAAACATGTAGCGTGTTCAGGTCAACTCTAAACCGCCCCTTACTGCATGTCTAAAGAGGTCACCATTGAGTTGGCCTGTTGTTAAAACTCTTTCTTTTTTGTGGTCGACCTTGATTGTAGCTGTTGTTTTCATTGCATCCCAGAATATAAACTTTCCATTAATGTTACAGTCTGCAGCACCATCCCTTCATACAGTACCTGGTCCCACTTTGATGTGCTGGAGACTGTTGAGAGCTGAGGTGCCGTTTGCTCCAATAACGACTAGATATCGAAGCATCGTTTTTGAGGGCGATTGAAATACAGGTGAGAGATAGAGAAATGGTATTTATAGATAGATATAAATGGTATTTACAGATAGGATGCTGTTGGAGTTTCATTTGGACGTACGGCTCAGTTTACGTTTCAGATCGAATCCAAATTGACTTTAAGGCGAGTTATTGCTCGTTATGGCGACCACGGTTTCCATGGGAGTCGTAGCGTGTGAGACGTTCCCGGCTGGGAGGGTGTAAAATGGTTTGATTACAGAGTAAAGAAAAAAGTAAATGTGAAGGTTAGAACACCACCGGTCTCTTTAATCTTGTGTTAAAAAGAAAACAAAATGGTTTTATATTACCGTTCCCTCAGAGCTCTTCACACATTTTGTTTTCTTTTTTTGTTAACATTATTGTGATTCATCTCTGGTCTTTCATTGAATATTTATACCTAACCGAGGTCCATATGTCGACTTATGATGCTAATTTTCCCTCCAAACAAAGTGTAAAAAAAAAAACAAAAACATTGATGTTTTTATCTGCTAATTTACAGGATGATTTCAGCCAACAGAAAATATTTGCACAAGGGTTTGATTTGAAGAATTAGAAAATACCTGAACACGCACACAGTGCTCTGTGTGTGCGTGTGCGTGTGTGTGTGTGTGTGTGTGTGTATGTGTGTGTGTGCTGGGGGTTGAGGCAGGCCTGCAGTTAATTATAGAGTTTGGTTGGAGACCAGATGAGAACAGTGGGGCTATAGAGCTCACACAGGTGCACACACACACACACACACACACACACACACACACACACACACACACACACGCTTGATGTTTTCACAGCATGCCCACTGTCCTCATTTCTGTCAATCAGAGACCATTTATTACCACCATCAACACGCGTGTGATTTTCAGGTTGGAACATGCTTTTGTACTTCAGACACTCGGTGGTGGTGCGAGGCACAAAAAAAAACAAAAAAAACACAACTAGTAATTAGTTACAGATCTTCAGCTGGTCTGGTCGACCGGACGTGGAGAGAAGCTCGTGGTTTGGTCCGTACCGACATAGGTACGGACCCTGAGATTGAAAGCGGTTGCTACGTGCATTAAACCTGTGTCGTCGGGCGGTTGCCACGGCAACGGCTAGCATAACGCCGGGTCCCCGTCGCCATGGAGGGTTGGATCCTTTCGGCTCCATCATAAACTTCTTGTAATCGTGGGAGTAATGTAGTATTTGCATCTCTCTCTCGCTCTCTCTCTCTCTCACTCTCACTCTCTCTCTCTTTCTCTCTCTCTCTATATAACTATATATCTGTATTTGTCAAACTTTTGTCCTCTTGGATGCTGTTATCCACCCACTTGGAGCACTTGATTTGCTCACCTTTTAGAGATTGTTAGAGCGGCCAGTCAGCGCTCTGCTTTAAGTCCATATAAAATGTTGATGATGGTTGTTTTTGTTTTTGTTTATGTTTGTGTTTTTGTTTTTTTCCACCATCCTCACACGCTCACACACACACAGACTGAAACACACTAAGACAAGTGTCTCATTTTGAATAATACAAAGAGCGGCTCAGTGGTCAAGCTCAGGGACAGGCCTGTTTTTGTCTGCAGTGATCACACACACACACACACACACACACACACACACACACACACACACACACACACACACACACACACACACGTACGCACACATGCGTGTGGACACACACATACACACACACACACAGGCTAACTGTATTAATAGGAGTCTGCTTTGTGTCAAGCAGGTCTTAATAGGATCAGTGTGAGAGACATGGAGTTGTCTGTCAGTCTAAGTTCATTAACTGATGATAGATGACCTGCACTCCGTGTGTGTGTGTGTGTGTGTGTGTGTGTGTGTGTTTGTGTGTGTGTGTGTGTGTGTGTGAGAGAGAGAGAGAGGGAGAGACGGAGAGAGAGAGCACTGTGCTTTTAAGTGTGTGTTTTTCAGCTTTTGTGTGAATCTCTCTCTCCCTCCCTCTCTTGCCCTCTCTCTCCCCCTCTCTCTCTCTCCCTCTCTCCCTCAGTGTAATTTATAGCCCTCAATCGGAGGCCTTATCAGGTGCAGGACACATGGATGCCTCCTTCTCTCCACCTCCTCCTCCTCCACGTCTTTCAACTGTTGCCCACCAACTTGTATTTTCCTCTCTCCCCTCTCCTCCCCCCTCCTCCCCACTCCTCCTCTCCTCTCTCTCCTCCAATCTCTCCGACTCTCTTATTATTCAATCCTGAAGGATTCGTTCTTTAATTGCCATCCTCCTCCCCTCCCCCCCTCACACCTTCCTCTACGTTCTGGCTGCATCAGGACCAGCCGTCATCAAACTCTCCCACTTTGCCCATATATCATTTCTCTCCCCCTCTAGTCCCTTTCCAAACAGACTTCATAGACGGGACAAAGGAATTAAGATGTATTTCGCAATCAAAGACAGCTGGAGAATACACCCGACACCAAATCTTTGTTGTTGGTACATGTTTTTTTTCCAAGGCTAAATGGTTATTCTGATTCATCTTGTATTCTCTCCTAATCCATCTGATCTGGTGTGGGCCTCCCCCAAACCCAATCGATCCATTGTTCTCCTAATCTGATGAGGCACATTTTGGAGAATGAGGCCCTATAAATTCCTCCTCTAAAGTTCCTTAAACCAAAGCTGTGATAACCGGATCAAGCGTTCGCTGCCTAAATCTGATTTACCAGCAACTGTGTTTGAGGGAGATTCAGCGAACCATCGAGGACAGGTGATCTCACTGGACTCACTGGAGTTGATCTTGTGACTTTGTGGTGTCACTTTAACAGGCTTTATGTGAGCGCACACACACACACACACACACACACACACACACACACACACACACACACACACACACACACACACACTCATATTGGTGTCGTGCATTGTCGTGCTCAAATCTCTCCTCAATGGGCTCTGCATTGTGTCAGTGTGTGTACAGTGAGAGGCTTACATTCATTGTTGAGTCATTTAGAGTGTCAGCTTATCCATGGATGAATGTGTGTGTGTGTGTGTGTGTGTGCATGTACTCTAAGCAAAAGCTGTGTTTGCACATTTGAGTCTACCTGGGTGTTTTCTCCGCCTTTGTGCGCCCGTCTTTTTCAAGGACTCGAGGAGCGTCTTTCCACGTGTTCTCACATTCACAGAAGCCTCTTTGGTGGTTTTGATCAATGTGGTAAAACGGCGTGGGTTTCTGAGAACGAGAGAGAGAGAGGGCTGTGTGTGTGTGTGTGTGTGTGTGCTGGTTGAAGGAGGGATGGGGGGCCCCCCTGACTTGTGTGTCAGACTTGCTTCCACACGCTTTGGAAGAGGTTTTCCCACTCGGTCTGACCTGTAAATAACTCCATCCATTGATCATTTTCATGTCACCTGTGACCTTTCACAGACATGACACCCCACCCCCACCTCCTCCTCCTCCTCCCCCCTCCACACGTGGAGGATTAGCGGTCTACAGGAGGAAGCTTACAGGACCATTACATTTCACATTTCACAGCCCACATTAAAAGGCTTTGCAGTCCCAATCGATAGGTCTCTGCTCTGTACGGGCACAGTAGCGTGACGTGTCTACGGGGATGTGATGGGAGGATGTGATGGGAGGATGTGATGAGAGCGATGCTCACTCTCAGGATTGTACGAGCCATTGTGATTAGGTGAGTGGCAGGCTCGGGTGGATCTGTGGCTCTGGACAGGCACGCTCAGCTCTAATGCAGCAGGTGGCAGAGGCCTGAATAAACCTGGGGATGATCTATCTATCTATCTATCTATCTATCTATCTATCTATCTATCTATCTATCTATCTATCTATCTATCTATCTATCTATCTATCTATCTATCTATCTATCTATCTATCTATCTATCTATCTATCTATCTATCTATCTATCTATCTATCTGTCTATCTGTCTGTCTGTCTGTCTGTCTGTCTGTCTACCTATCTATCTACTTGTCTATCTATCTATCTATCTATCTATCTATCTATCTATCTATCTATCTATCTATCTATCTATCTATCTATCTATCTATCTATCTATCTATCTATCTATCTATCTGTCTGTCTGTCTGTCTGTCTGTCTGTCTGTCTGTCTGTCTGTCTGTCTGTCTGTCTGTCTGTCTGTCTGTCTGTCTACCTATCTATCTACTTGTCTATCTATCTATCTATCTATCTATCTATCTATCTATCTGTCTGTCTGTCTGTCTGTCTGTCTGTCTGTCTGTCTGTCTGTCTGTCTGTCTGTCTGTCTGTCTGTCTGTCTGTCTGTCTACCTATCTATCTATCTATCTATCTATCTATCTATCTATCTATCTATCTATCTATCTATCTATCTATCTATCTATCTATCTATCTATCTATCTATCTATCTATCTATCTATCTATCTATCTATCTATCTATCTATCTATCTATCTATCTATCTATCTATCTATCTATCTATCTATCTATCTATCTATCTATCTATCTATCTATCTATCTATCTATCTATCTATCTATTGCTGGAGCAGTAAAGATGGAGGTAGGAGTCGGGGAGTGTTAGTTCTCCTCTCTTCCATCTAACCCGAGTCGTGTTATTTTTAAACCTGAGGTGAAACAGTTTTGGGTAGAATAGTCGTGGGAGGACCCTGGTTTCAGTTTCAGATGCGTTTCCATTACAAAATAAAAGTAATGTTTCCAGAGTTTTGAGGAAGTGAACATCTGAAACCTACTGAAGTCCTTTTGTGGGGAAGTTCTACGTCCAAATCATTGTTTTACTTCAGATTTTAGTTTGTTTCTGAGAAAGTTCTGCCTGAATGGGTCTTGTTCATACTGGTCATGTTTGCTTGTTTTTGGAGAGTAGGTGATTCCTTTACCAGTTTCTCATCACGATGTTGCAGTTTTGTGCATTTCTAGGAGTGATGGAAACGCGTATTGAAAATGAACTCATTAGGATGTGTTAAACTTCCTCATCAATGTTTTTATTGGCTTAGACTTTCAAAATAAAACAGGAAATGACAAGACATGACCATCAGTGGTCCACCTGTTCCTTCTTCCTTCTTCCTTTCCTTCAGCCTGCAGTCGTTCCTCTCTTTACTCTACCACTGGGTTCGGTTTTGTTTTCTGTCATCTAACTCTCTCTCTCCCTCTCTCCCTGTGCAGATATGGAAGAGAGGACGAGTGCGGGCTCATGGGCCAGTGGAAGTCGTTCTTCTAAGGTGACTATGCCTAACGCAATGTGTGTGTGTGTGTCTATATAAACATATAGTACACTATAGGCTATGCTTTTACACTTTTTATACATTTTTATACACGTTTATGCTGATCCTTCAACTGTTACAGAAGTATCTCTAAACTCTAGTATCTATACTTCTATTTGAGTGATAAATGTGGATGGTTTTGACACCACTGCCTTATTTAAGATGAGCTAAGCTAACACGTGAGTGTCACCAGCCTCGTCTCTCATCTCTTGGCAACAGAGCAGATGTTGATATTTCACATAAAGTCAAACTTTTTCCATCTCTACCTCAGTCGCTGCCATTGTTTATCACGTCAGATACCGTTACATATCGATGCTGCAATTATCGCTGTCTCCAGATGATAACGAACCCTGTGTGTGTGTGTGTGTGTGTGTGTGTGTGTGTGTGTGTGTGTGTGTGTCTGTGTGTGTGTGTGTGCGTGGCTCCCTCTCTGTCTCTGCAGAGTTATGCAGATGGGTCTCAGTACATGGCGTCACATGACAGCCTCTCACCTCCGTACGCCAACTCCAGGATAACAGGTAAACTCACAGGCTGGCGGTGTATGTGTGATACCAGTTCATATAGCGCTGACTGGATGTGTGTGTGTGTGTGTGTGTGTGTGTGTGTATGTGTGTGTGTGTGTGTGTGTGGAGAATAAGCAAAAACAGTATTGTACACTGGAGAAGACGGGTCATCTGGCATGCAAACTCTCTCCCTCCCTCTCTCTCTCTCTCTCTCTCTCTCTCTCTCTCTCTCTCTCTCTCTCTCTCTCTCTCTCTCTCTCTCCTAACTGTCTCTCGGTCTCTCGGCCCCGCTGTGGGCAGAGCGCTCAGCGGTGTGTGCTCATTTACCCATGATGCTCTCTGCCTCTGGCTCTCTCCAATGTGGCGCCAGTTGTGAGCAAATGGCCACTGACACAGATAATCTGCCTGCCTCTCTCTCTCTCTCGTTCTCTCTTTCTCTCTCTCTCTTACATACACACACATGCACAAACTCAGTCACACAGACGTATAATCACTCACACACACACACATGCAGATGTCCTCTCTCTCTCACACACACACACACACAGAGCTTAATTACCTTTGACTGGATGCATCAAATATGGAAGATGTCAGCTCTCAGCCGACTCTACCTGTTCTCTCTCTCTCTCTCTCTCTCTCTCTCTCGCTGGTTTGTGATGTGCTCACATTTTTTCACATCTTAAAAGTGTTATTTTGAAGTGATGTGTGTGTGTTTGATGAAGATGAATGGTACTGATGGTTTGGTTTGTAGAGGCGATACAGAGGCTGACCACACCAGGTTCTGCTAACATGTATGAGCTCTGGGTGAGACCAGTGCCGGTCCATGGCCGCTGCTGGTTAACATGGTGCCACAGTGCGTTCCAGTAAGCAGAGACGGGGTTGAGGTCATGGTTCTGTGCAGGCCACTCAACCACGCTGGAAAAGAAAACACGTCTGGCTTTTCTCTTCTCTAAGTCGTTGCTGCAAAGTTGGAATCGCGTCCTCGTCCTGGATGTGATTTCCTGGTGTGGACCGTTTTTTCCTCGTTTCTAACGAGGGTTCAAAACCCAGCGATGGGGGGAAAAAAAGACCAGAGGGAGGTTTGCTTCTCTATTCCATCATTAAGAAAAATCTAGTTTGTGCAAACATGCAGGTTCAGATCGGATCCTCAAAGGGACAAAAACATCAGTAAAACATCAGATTCGAGGCCGTGGAGTGGTTTGTGAACGGATGAGGGGGGAAGAACGAGGCCGAAACCAAACAAGAGAAGAAAAGTCTTGCAGAACTTGTGAGTTTTGGAGCGGGCGTGCAGGGATGATCCATTGTGTGTGTGATGTGTTGTGACAGCGTTGTGATTATGGCGCGTAGCCGCCCAGCAGACGACCAGGAGTCAGAGATGGAAATATTGTATTCTTCATCTGGCACGCGGGAAGCGCAATTTACTTTGATAATGATAACGCTAAGAGAGAGAGACAGCCTGGGATATGGAACACACACACACACACACACACACACACACACACACACACACACACACACACACACACACACACACACACACACACACACACACACACACACACACACACACACACCTCTACACCTACACCCGTGGAGCTCCTCTTCATCCTCTTCACTTCCTGCCTATGACTGTTTTGATCTGGGTAAATCAGATTGTTTTCAGTGGCCTGTGTGTGTGTGTGTGTGTGTGTGTGTGTGTGTGTGGTGTAGCGAGGGCCCTCCAGAAATGCCAGCGGACAGCCGCTCTCTCGTTAGGTAGCTTAATTAACAAGTTGGATTCTTTATTTATTTATTTATTTATTTGAGCGTGGGCATTTTTCAACCCCGAGCCTTTGCCATGCCTCCGAGCACAGTGACAGGGAAACCTGTCCATCTGTCTGTATCAGGCCGGCCCAGCGAGCTCTGGAGGAATGTGTGTGTGCGTGTGTGTGTGTGTGTGTGTGTGTGAGTGAGAGAGTGTGAGAGAGAGAGTGACAGAGGTCATGTCCTGCCCAGCTGAAGCTAAGAGTCGTCTCCTCTGTTTGACCAATCGTAGCAAAGCGACCGATGGCGAAACACTAATGAACAGAACCCTGAACGGCTTCAGAAAACACTGTTATTATAGAATATAATATTATAGATTTACTCAAACCTGTTCACAGATGTAGTGAATTATCTCAGTTAACATGGAAGTCGCCCGTTAATGAACAGACATGTGAAATACTATAAAACTAAATCCTTTTATTCGACTTATGATGCAATTTAAAGGGAAATTTCTCAAATTAATTAAATTATTTGTTAAAATAATATAAATAATATTTGTTTAAAATTAATTAATTGTAATAAATTTAATAAAATCAATAATACAAATAAAATATATAATAAAATAAAAACATGCATTAAATTAAAAATAATAAATTAAATAATAAATAAAATGAAATAAAAAGAAAATCATAAATGAACATTATTGAACTTTCTGTAATAATATAATTAATTACTGTACATGATCGAGTCCTTTTCCATTTCGCACATTCTGACAGGTGTGATTTTTGGTTCATAGATTGAGTTGTTTTATAGGATAGTGTCTTAATGCTGGTCTATAGAGTGTCCAGCATTACCACTCCTGTCCAGCATTACCACTCCTTCCTCGTAGCGTCCCAGTAGGAGTCCCATAATAAGGTCCTGGAGTCTACGACTCCAGGACCTGGGTGGAACTCTCTGTGAGCAGGACTCGGCTGCCTGTACAGTGAGAATAATTACATAAGGGCTGGAGAACTGTAGGAGCTGACACAGCTGTGAGACGGCTCCGAGCTGCATGCTTATTAACCCGCCGCGCCTCATAGCGTCATTAGCCGGACGAAAATCAAAGTGTTGAAAACAGGAGAATAACTTCTGGAGAGAGAGAGAGAGAGAGAGAGAGGAGGGCTTCATCACCACCTCACAGTTCACAAAGAAGAGAGAAAGAGAACTGAGTCACAACACGCAGTAGTCGTAGTAGTATTACTGCAGACAGGGAGATCAGTGAGTCGGTTGTGGTGACGGCATCTGAGCTTCTAAAGAGACACCTGAGAGGGAGCGGCCGTCTAGACCGTGGAGCTGCTTCAATGGAGGCATCTCCTTTGTCCTCCGCCCACAGCTCTCTGCTCTGTGGTAGAATAATGCACTCATTGATTACTGTACCCAGGCTGTGAGACTCCTGAGCTGACCTGGACGTGTTGGATGTGACTGCACCCCCCCCCCCCCCCCCCCCCCCCCCCTCTCTCCATCTCTCTCTCTCTAACCTTGTCCGTCTTTCTTAACCCCCCCCCCCACCACCACCATCAGATTAGAGTGATGTTATGCTCTAGATAATCAGCAAAGGGATTAGTGTCATCTCAGCGACCCCACTAGATTAATCTGCCCACACACACACACAAACGCACACACATGCATGCACGCACACGCACACGCTTGCACGCTTACATAAATATTACAGTGATCCTGCAATCAGAAGATATGTGCATTCAGAGGCACTTATGTTGTATGGAAGCGTGTGTGTGTGTGTTTTATGAACATGTCTGCATTGACAAGTTCATTTCATCAAAGCCAGCTTCTGTGTGTGTGTGTGTGTGTGTGTGTGTGTGTGTGTGTGTATGTGTGTGTGTAGGGGGGTGGTATGTGTGTGCATGCATGCCTTTTAGCAGGTCACTGTGTCAGTAAGTGCTGTAATCTTTTGTACAAATGTGTTTCTATACGGCTAAATGAAGGTGTGTGTGTGTGTTCTGTAGTGAATGAGTGTTTGAACGTTGTTGGTTTTTGCTTTGGTTTGGTTATACCTGTGTGTGTGTGTGTGTGATGTCGGCTTTGATATTTACATGCATTAATGTATTAATGTTCAGCATAATGTATGTGCAGGTGTGCATAGATGCATACATGTATGCAGGCATTAGTTTGTGTGTGTTTGGGTGGTGTATTTGTCTTTATTTGTTTTGCAGTTTAAGATGCTGGTATTCAAGTGCATGCATGTGCATTTGAGGTTACAGCACATGAATATGTGTGTAAGTGTGTGTGTGTGTGTATGAGAGAGCTCTTTGACTTGTTTGTGTTCTTGTGTGTTTACGTTTGTGTGCAAATGTGGAAGTATCATAAGGATCTAACTCTCTAGTGTGTTTACGCGTCTACATGCATATATAGCGTGCGGTGTGTGTGTGTGTGTGTCTACCTGTGTGTAGATGTGTTGCAGAGCAGGTGCACCACCCTGACCCCCCCCACCTCCTCCTGCCTCTGTAACTGTCACCTACATAGTAAATGAGAGGCTCAGTGGTTTCAGCCTGTAAGCACATTCTGTTCTGGTATAAATAAACGATCTGATGTGGCTTCTGTCTGATTATGATACACAGCGGCTTCACTCTGCTCTCTGCTGTAGTTTTTATTTTTTATGTTTTTTTTTTATTTTGGTTCAAACTTCATCTGCACAACACAACATAGACAACCCCCCCCCCCCCCACACACACACACACACACACAACGAAACAGGCGTGTGACCCTGAGCAGCTCCCACTAGTTTGGATGATTTGCCGCCTGCAGATCTGAACACTTTGTGGATACAGTGACGAGATTAACGTGATGTTGTTTACTTGTTTACCCTCTCAGTTTAAGAAGGTTAGTGTTGCGGGGAAAAACAACAGGATTCGGCTGTTGAACTAGACCATCAGACACTCCTTTATTCCGAAAAGAAGGAGCCTGAATAGACGAAGAGTATCTGACACTTTCTCCCAGCTGAAACGAAGTGACTGTGTTTTTTCTGAATCAATCGAGCTCTCGTCTCCTCAAGAACTCACAAATATCTGTGGATTGTAGCTGCTGATTAGCTGCAGGTTGTTGCTCTCGATGGGGGTTTTATGTGGGGAGGAACGATGGAGATGCTCCAGGTATGGACAGGTAGAGACCAGTTTAATTCTTCATAATTAAGAGGACATATTTAGAGAAGTATCCCTTACAAATGTTACGAGCCGTGGACTGTTATTGATATAGCATTAGTACAGAATGTCAACATTTAACTGTCCTGTACAGTAGATACAGAGCTGGTATATGAACCTGATGATCTCTGTGCCCTCCTCCTTCGTCTTCTTCTCCTCCTCCTCCTCTTCTCCTCCTCCTCTCAGTGTTGTTTTTGTTGAAATCTAGTGAGTCAGCCGTCTGTCTCACCTCCGAGTGACCTTATTAATGAGTGTTGAGCCACGAGGCTGGACCCCCTCTGAGGAGGTCACATCTGGACACTTTATATAGAAATACATCTCTCTCTCTCTCTCTGTCTCTGTCTCTCTCTCTCTCTCTCTCTCTCTGTCCTACCTCTATCTGTGTCTGTCGCTCTCCAAATTTCACAGAGTTTGTCTTTTCGCTCTTTCCCTCTGGTTCTGTGCTTTTATATAACATATTCCTCCTCCTCTCTCTCTCTCTCTCTCTGTCTCATAAGTCTTCCTCACTTCTTACCTCCCTCTGTTTCTCCTTTTCCTGTCCTCTGTGTTTTTTTTTTTCCTTTTAATTTCCATCCCTCGGCGCCACCCTCAGCTCTCCTCACCCCGCGGAGACGGTCCTGTCTCCCTCTCCGCCCCGGGAGCCCCTCACCTCAGCTGGGTGTGGTTCCAAGGTCGTCCCCCTGTCTCTCCCCGCTGGGTCGGGGTCTTTGTGCTCAGAATCTTTAAATGAAAAGAGAGGGAGGGGAGGAAGAGGCTGGAGAGAGGAGACGAGGGAAGAATAGAGGAGAGGAACAGAGGGGGAACACGGGGAGGAGGGGAGCAAGAAAGGAAATATGATGGAAAGTATTAAAAAGCATAAACTTCTGAGGTTGGAGTGTCATAGCGATTGTCCACCAAGTAGTGACAATAAACCCATCTCTGTTTTATTCCAGAGCACAGAGACCATATCAGACCAAATAATCTCACATAACAGTTAAAAATAATCTGTGAACGTAGCTCTTCTCTCTGGATTCTTTCCTGCTAATGTGGTTCCAGTACTGGTTCCGTTTGGAGGCGTTTCCAGAGCACCACTCCTTTGCTGGGCCAGAAGTGAGAACCAGCTGATGTCTGAAGGTTAGGGGATGGGTTGTTGAGAACAACTAGAGTGACCAGTCTGCCATCTTTATTCTATATGACAGAAGCCATGAAAAAGCAGCATAAAATTAAAGAAAGTCTCTGCTTGTTTTTGTAAGTATGTGCAAGAGATATGACTGTGTTTATTGTTGTTTCTAAGACTTCTGAGACTTTATGAGAAGCTGCAAAGTGTCAGACCTATACAGTGCTGTGATGTAATGATTCCTGAGCTGTGAGAAAACTTACTGGTTTGTCACAGGTTGAACCAGCTCTGAACCAGTACTCGAACACTTTTAGCGGAGAAGAGCTACAATTAGCACAGATGGAGAAAAGAGATGCTACGTTTCAATTTCCGCGAAGTTTTCCTTGAAGGTTTGAAAACAAAACTCACTATTTAAGCTCTGTAAAAGAAAACTTCTCATAGCAACTGTTTGACTTGAATTATATAGAAGCCGAGGAACAAAGACACGTGAGAAGTGAGTGGTTTATTTCCAGTTCCGGCCCCTCGTGGTTCAGTTCCTATTGTCCCCTGTGTCTGAGGCTGAGCCGCCACGTCTCTCTCCCACTGTTGTGAATGGGTCGGGTGCTTCGATTAGCGCCTAGCGTTGACTGGAGCGGGCTGAGGCGAGGCGCACGGTGAAAGCCGCTCCGGAGCATTTAGTATATTATTGTTTTGAAGTGGGCTGCGTATCGCACGTAAATTGTCTGTGTAATTAGATCTGACGTAGTAATAATGGGTCTCGTCAAGGCGAGAGGGCGGAGGGTGGAAATGTGAAAGCGGGAGACTCTGAGGAAGCAACGCTTCAACTGGGAGCACTCCGGGGCTCCAGATCAGGGAGGGAACACTGTCTTAACAGGCGTTTTTTATTATTTTTATCTGGCAAACACTCGTACGTGTCTTAAAGAACTGTCAGAGTTCATTATCAGTCTCTGAAAAGACTTAATAAAGGGAATGATGAGGCTATGGCACCCCTGAGCTGCTGGTTCTTAATTCTAGAGGTGGAAAATATATTTTTTTTAATATACAGGGCCCACTACTTCCAACAAGATCAGGAAGTCAATAGTTAAGTTAAGGCTCCATCAACCTGTTGCCATGAATCACATGGCACTCACACTTATGGCAGATGATGAGTGAAATCTTCACTAGAGTACCCAAAACAAAGATCCTTTACCCTTTATAGATCACAATCCATCTTCAAATCGGGCTCAACGTGAGAAAGAGTGCATTGGCATTGGAAACCGGTTCAAGTCTGTATGTGTTAGCCTTGCTACTATTAGCTTTTAGCTAGAAAATGTTTGCAAAAATTGCAAATTTTCTGCAGGATTCGTCTTCGAGGGAACATGAATATCAGTCCTGAAACCAGATGATCTACAGTATGATGGTTAAACTCTGTTATTCTGCATTAGTTTCCAAATCATTTGTATATAATTTGGGAAAATGTGATGTGATTTAAAACATAAATCTCTCTGATAAAAAAGTGTTAATTGAAATATCAAACAATAAAAGAAGCATTTGCAAAGGAAGAGCTGGGAAGGAAGCAAAGGAAGTATTTTTAGCTGGTGAAATTAAAATCTCTCCTCAAATCTTAAGGAAAGCTGAAGTCTATCTGTCTTTCTATCTATATTTCCCCTCTTTTCCCCCTCTTCTGTCTGTCTAGCTATCCATCCATCTGTCTGTCTTCTCCATCTCCTGTCATCCATCCAGATGAGGCCTCTGGAGACCAAGCTCAGGTCATTCATGTTACACTATGTGTGTGTGTGTGTGTGTTTTCCTGCCTCCGTGTGTGTGTCCTTTATCTTTCTATCTCTGTATGTGTCTGCAGCTATGTGTGTGTGTGTGTGTGTGTGTGTGTACAACTTGTGTGTATGTGTGTCGGTGTGTGTTTGTGTGTGTATGTGTGACAGACTGTGAAATGGTGCGTAGTAGCACCTGGGCCCTTCAGTGTTGATTGATCGGCTTGGTCATGTGGAAGAGTCCCATCTGGCCAGCCACGCTATGGTGTGTGTGTGTGTGTGTGTGTCTCTCTCACTCTCTCGCTGTGTGTGTGTGTGTGTGTGTGTTTGCACGCTTGGCCATGTGTGTTTGTGTGGCAGAGAGAGAGAGAGAGAGAGAGAGAGGGGGAGAGAGTGAGTGTGTGCTAGTTTGTGTGTAAGAGGTGAGAGAGATAGAGATGTGCAGCATGAAACAGTATGTTTATTGTGAGGAGAGAGAGAGAGAGTGAGTGAGAGAGATGGAGAGAGAGAGAGTTCTTCAGTTATGACTGTGGCTCCCAGAGGCCAGAGATGAACTGTGTTTTATGGAGAGAGAGAGAGAGAGAGAGAGAGAGAGAGGATATGTCTGAGGCGAGAGCTACATTTATAAGACGAACATGAAAGGAAGTGAGGGAAAATCCCCAGATTTTTTACTTTGTTTAGAAGCTTGTTTTGGGAAGCAGAGTGGATCGTGTGCTGGTTTCGAGGCTTGGGTCTTGCGGTCCTGGAGCCGCTCGGTGTTATTTTAGATAATGATGTGCTTGCATCAACCCACCTGAGCAGCGGATGAAACGCTCCTCTGGTCTCCGCTGACGTGCCTCGCTCCCAGAGGCCGGCGTAGCGCTGCATTAACCCCTCAGAGAGGTGAACGTAAACCCGTCGACTGATGGCTCTCATCCAAATACGACTTAGCTAAACACGACAAAAACGAAAAAGATCAAGTGCTGCATGTGGTCCCGTTTCAGCATGACTACAGCCAGTAATGTGTCAGTAAGAGTTTAGATAGTGGGGGTGGAGAAGGGTGGAGTGGGTGGGTAAGCTCTATATGGAGCATGTGGAGATCTATCTTAAAAGTGGACGTGAATGGTTTCTTTAAGTCAGAGGGTCTCAAAGTTTTAGCTGAAGGAAACAAAAAAGGGGAAAAAAAGTGACAGAAAAATCCCATTCGTAATCATTTTAAAGACCAGTTGCATGTCTACAGTTTACATTTCAGTCGATCTGTCAAACTTTATTTGTATAGCACACAAAAACGTAACACAAAGCAATGTCCAGAACCTTTGCCCTACTGTAAGTGTGTGTGTAAAACCTATAGTCACGTATGTTTGGAAAAGCGTTCAACACACTCAGTTAAATAGTTCTTGAGGGTCTTGGAGGAAGAGTCTGTCCTGCAGCAGGTCCCAGATCAGCCCGTGAGGACTGTCAGCGAGCCAGTGTTTATGTTTTGGCTGAGAGCGGAGTGATGTAGGTGAGGAGGAGACTCTGTGGTAGCCTCCGACACCAGCCTCTATCAGCCTCTATCAGCCTCTATCAGAGACATGTGTTTTCAGACACGCGCCTTTCGTACTCGATCTGCAACACATGCAACATACAGTTTCTGTTTTAAAGGACGGGATCCGGGCTGAACCGTGGAAAATGACGGTGTCACGGGGTGTAATAGAAAGCAGATAGACAGAGAGAGAGAGAGAGAGAGAGAGAGAGCGAGAGAGAGAGAGACAGACAGTGAGAGGAAGACAGACAGAGACAGAGAGAGAGGCTGTGTATTTTCTGAAAAGAAGCCAACTGATAATTAATGCCTCTGACATCATGGTGCTCTAATTAAGCCTGGCATTCATTAAGCCAAGTGGAAGGAGGTGGGGGGGGTTGTTCGTTAGTGGCTTTTTTTGGAGGGGTGGAGGGGGGGGGGGGGGTTTGTTAAGTCTTCATTGTTACTCTTTTTAGACAATCGCAGAGAGAAAGAGAGAGAGAGAAAGAGAGAGAGAGAGGTGGAAGGAGCGGCAGACAGAGCGAGGTGTGAAGACACACTGAGCTCCAGGTGATGAGACCGTGTCTTCTGGCTCCACAGTCAGCTGATCGTCTGTCCACATGTCCAGGATTACCTGCTAGATAAACTAGTACCCGACCGCTGGTTTCCCTCATCCGGTGCCAGACATGAGGAGACCTTCAGACCCGAGGAGCACTTAGTAGAAGTTTCGACCAGATGTTGACTCGACTGTTCCCAGATAAGATAGATATAGATAGATATATAGATACAGATATTAAAGCTTTCTGAACAAACGTTTTAAGGAGAAATCCATTGACACATTCATGGATAGTTAAGTGCCGCCCTAAACTAGACTAAATGTCCCAGTGGTGACTATAACTATAAGAGCTATATAGGAGCGCCATAAGAGCTAGGACATAGAAGAGACAGAGGGAAGGAGGATGGTAGAGGTTAAACTATCTGTAGATACGATAAACTGCACAAAATCAGTTCGACCTGAAGAGCCAAATGTTAAAGAAACAGTGGATGGAAAACGTCAGAGTCTGAACGGTGTCGTTGATGAATTCTAGGAGCCGTAGTTCACGTAGCGGAAAAAATGTGCGACCCAGGGGAAAAGAATCAGAGACGGAACGAGACTGTGCTGCTGTGAAATCATAGAAAGAGGAGCAACAAATGTAAACAGTGACAGAGAGAGAGAGAGAGAGAGAGAGAGAGAGAGAGAGAGGTGTGAAATGAAAAGTAAAGTTTGGGATCCCTAATCGTTTTTTTGATCGGAGGATTTTCTGATAGCTAATTAGGCATGGAGGGCCAGCCATCGACAGCTGCATTCATCATCATAAAACGTAATAATTA
>CM055201.1:20556583-20624083 GCA_029224185.1 Karalla daura | reverse complement strand
GAAACATGCAAAAAAGGCTGCGTTTCTGAATCTGCCTCGGAGCAGAGTTCATCCATCCATCCATCCCTAACCAGTCCCACTGATGAGGACCTGAGCAGGGATCATGGATGTGAGCCGGTCGGTGATGCAGGGGGAGAGTAAAGTTATGGTGGTCAGTCGATGAAAATCTGACGCGCCGAGAGCGCGTTTCTCTCCCGGGTGCGAGACGATCAAACGAACTCGCACCAGGAGACGAGATGAAGGCGAAACGTGGGCATCCGTACATCATAAAACCCGTTCATCCGTTCACTGTTTTGTAGATTATTGCTTAAAGAGAACACAGAGATAAATGCAGCATAAAACACACACACACACACATTGTTGTGATGCGCTCACCCTCTCTCCTTCCTCTTTCCTCCTCCTCCTCCTCCTCTTTTTTTTGAATCTTTTTCCTCTTGTTTCTCATTCTTCCAGCTTCTCCCTCGCTCAGCCTCTCCCTCCGGTTTACTTCAGTCTCTCTCTCTCTCTCTCCCTCTCTCCCGTACCATATGGTGTACCATGGTACATTTAGCTTGTCAGTGATAATGGATGGCCATGGAAGCCCAGTTTTGCTTTAAGCGCTAGCTTGCTGCTCGCGGTCTGCGTGTGTGCATGTGTGTGTGTGTGTGTGCATGTGTGTGCATGTGCATGTGTGTGTGTGTGTGTGTGATGATGGCTGCTGATGCTCTGGGCTGTGGGATGAGGGATCATGAAGCAGATTCAGGCCTGACACGCCCCCCCGACGCACACACGCCCGCACTCCGTGTTCACACTAGGAGCGACAGAGCTACAGATCGGCCGAGCGTGGCCGCCGCCCCACGTGCTGATGTCATCACCGCCTCGAAATGTGCACGTGTGTGTGTGTGTGTGTGTGTGTGTGGGGGCAACCTGTAGAGGTGATGGCTGTCATGTCTGTGGGACGTGAGCACAGCTGTCCGTCACCTTTTTTAACTTCAGGTCGTCAAAGTCTAGTTTTCCAGTGCAGGTTGAGGTCATTTATTGCAAAACAGGAATCAGTCGTTTACATTTCAGACATTTCTAATGTTGTTTTTTTTTATTTTTCTGAGATGAAGATGAAAAGAAGCAAAGCTCAGGGATCACGTGAGGAAAATGTTGAGGAGCGGGTGTGAATTTAACAACAAAACTTTGTTTTGTCTCTTATATTTTTGCAACAAACCAGTCATTGTTATTAACCGATTTGCTGTTCGGTTTTATAATATGAAAATTGAAAATTCCCGTTTTACAGAGGCCAAGATCAGGTCTTCAAATGTCCTCTTTTTTTATCCTCACCTCAGTGACATTCAATTTTCCACCTGCAAAAGCCAGAAAATATTCACATTTAAGAAGCTGAGATCAGAGAAATTTCTCAAAATGTTTCCTAAAAGCTAAGAAAACTACGTAGTATTTGCTTTTTATGCAGCCTAGGTGCTATTAATGATTTGAGGAATAAATCCAAACTATATATGTGTAGATTCCTCAGGTTTGGTACCCAAAAATGTCAGAATACGTGCGAGTATTTCAGCTAATTTGGATTTGTACTTGTAGTTGACATCCAAAGCCAAGAAGCTAACACTTAAATCGACTAATATATTGTCAAAATAGTTGATTATTTCACTAGAAGATTGATTGATTAGTAGGAGCAGCTCTACACTCCGGTCAGTGCTCCACAGACTGTCAGCCAATCAGTGATCAGATCCGAGCCCATTTCCTGCTCCTCAAACATGGAAAAACAGCTTGGACAGCCTCTTTTTTTTTTTCTTCTTCTCCCCCCTCTCCTCTTTCACTGCGTACAAACCCCCTCAGTTATCCCTGGCATGGTCCCCGTCATCGGCAGATTCATTATCGGAGACAAAACGAGGAACAGAAGTGGGCTTCACGGAAGAGGAGAAGAGGAGAGAGAGCAGAATACAGGAACAGGATGTCTCCTCTTCCTGCTCATCCTTCCCGTGTCCCCTCTCTGAGGAGCGGATCGAGCGAGTGAAAAGCGGAGACAAAGACGCGAGACAAGAGGCAGTGATTATATTTCATTATGAGAAGGTGCTTTAATTCCTCTGCTTACCACTGGTTCTTCAGGATCCTCGATATAAGAAAAAAAACGATGGAGGAAACACAGAGGAGGTTCTGCTGAAATGGGACTGATGATTATATCTCAGCATCTCTCATAGAAGCCTGTCGGATGCTATAAGTCATGTGATTCTATACCATCCTCCTCTTATGGATCATTACCAACAATCCCAGCATTCACCCACTTATGAAAAACTGTATCAATACATAGGAAATTGATTTCCCTCTAATCTTTTCATATTGTTTCCTCGAAAAGACAATTTCGCTATTAACTCTTGTATCAGTGTGAGTCGGTCGCTCTAGGTGTGTTTCTATTACCTGTAGAAACGTGCAAAACCTGCAACAAGACCAAATCTCAGAAAATCATTCATATAACTCTATGGAAGTAAACTAGGAACTGATTAACTAGTCCTTACTACTCAGTTGTTAGAGGTTTTGGGGAAAAAACAAAGATGCTAAAAGAAATGTTGACTGTGTGTAGGTGAGTTACTCCTAGAAATGTACAAAACCTAAATATCACAAGCTTAAATATCATAAAAAAAACATTTTTATGTTCTTCTGAGGTGGATTTCGACACGTCCATATAGAGGTTTATTGTGTGTGTGTGTGTGTGTGTGTGTGGGGGGGGGGGGTCACATGACCAGTTCACCTCAGACAAGGTGGTTCTGTATGGAGTGAGACTGAACTTTTCTAAATCGAGTTAAACTATCGAATAAAACCACTGAAATCTTTTGAATATTCCTCAGAATTGAGTCTGGCAGGATGAGATTTTACGACAATTACGGGATGTCGCGAGATAATTCTGGCACGTGTGCAAAAACGCCCTTCAATGGAAACACCTGCGTGTGGCAAAACCACTTTTTAGAGCAAAATTTAGCAAAAAAAAAAAACGTAATAGAAATGCACCTATGGTGGCGTATATGTGGCTTGTGGGAGCTGCGCCACCTTCCCAGAGTCAGGCAGAGTTTGACTCCTCGTTCGCCCTCAGACTCACCTGTGGCACAGACTCGCCTTCGCCGTTCACTCGCCATGAATCACGGAGTGACTCGAGAGTCGCAGACGCATCAGATCTGGAATGTCAGTCATCTGTGAGAAATGGATCCACACTCCTTTTATTGATTCTCTCTCTCTCTCTCTCTCTGTCTCTCTCTGCTTGTGAATCAAAGTCGGGTAGACAGACGGCGAGCCACGATTGGCTCAGAATCCGTCATGTGACCACGTGTCACATGTCTTATGTATGTTGTATGATCTGATCCCGCACACAGTCCTGTTTGATTGTTAGATACAGGAAGAGCACGACACAGAGAGCGGAGAGTGGAAGCGAGTCCTAATTGAATCTGAGCCTAATCGATAATAATGATTTAAAGAAAAAAAAATCTGAATTGAATTGTGTCAGATCAGCTGTGTGGCGGGCGAGGAAAGTTGGGGATGGTCTCCCCCCTTCTCTCCTCTCCTGGTTCCTCCTCTCCTCTCTCCTCCTCCTCCTCCTCCTCCTCCTCTCTCCCTGCAGCTGTGTTCTCCTTTCTCTCTCCAGCTGTTGCCAACCAATCACCTGCTCCCCCTGCCACACACACACACACACACACAAACACACACACACACACACACATACACACACATGCACACACGCACACAGAGTATAATTATAGGAGACGGGGTGCTGGCTGGGGATCCATTTGAACACATGAATAAACGAAAAAGAGAAGGATTTGCATACAAAACCCAATGAGGGATGATCGATCGGGGACAATTGATTACTGAACTGATTGACTTTTCTGTCATTTTACGGCTGATTTGTTCAAATCTGATAAATTACAAGGATTTACTGTCCACTGTGATGGAATAAACTGGCAGGAAACGAACGAGAGGCAACAGAGACGACATTCCACTATTAGCATAGCTTATAGTTTAGTCTTTTTCCGTGTGACATTTTTATATAATTTCAGAATGTTTTACTGAACGAATTAGTCGATTGAGAGAAAAATGTCAATGTTGGAAATGAAGAAAACGGCGATAAATGATCGGCAGATGAAATTTCGATGGGACAAAAAGAGAAGAAGAAGAAGAGACGAGTGTCAACGCTGCTCCCCAGTCGTCAGGGGGAGCAGCGTAATGGCGTAAACGGTTGCAGATAGAGAGGAGGAGGAGGAGGAGGAGGAGGAGGAGGAGGAGGAGGAGGGCGCCTCCTCTCTAAGACAAAACACCAAAGTGGAGCAGCAGCCGGGCGACCCACAAACTTTGCCCCGTGCGTGCGTGCGTGTGTGCGTGCGGCCGCCTGGACGGCCGTTGGGTGGTTTCCATGGCAGCAGACGAGGCTAACGTGCTAGCTTTGGTCTTTTTTCTGTTTTTTTCCCACGCTTCCAGGGCAGTGCCATGTGAAAGCAGCGGGCAGCTCTGCTGCCGCTGCTGCTGGCACGCGCTGAATGGGAGCGGAGCTGACAAAGAGCTGGAAGGGGGAAAAAACCCAACAAAACAACAAAAAAACAACCCAAAAAAAAACACGCTAGTTAGTGTTAAACCGTACCCCCGGTTCTGCCAGGGCGACCCGCCCTGCCTCCGCCTCCATACGTGTGGAGCCTCCGCCCGGGTCGGGTCCCACAACGACACTCTGGCCAAGATGGCGGCCGAGTCGTTCACTTGGTAACTTCTTTGTGTCTTTGGCCGGGTCCGTGTCTTTGTTTCAGGGAGCTAATGGACACCTGCTTCCTTGTCGGAGGGAGGTCAGCCAATCTGAGCTCTGTAAAGGCGGGTTTAAGGGGGTTTTTTTTAAGGTGGCCGTCGTCCTGGACCGAAAAAAAGTTGTTCTGGGAACGAGTGGCAACAGTTGCAGATGAGATCAATGCTGCTGCTGCTGTACAGCCTGGTGTGATCTGACCTCAGAGCTGTTGAGTCAAGATGACAAATGAAGTCAAGAGTTCCTTCTAATTATTTTAATGAGCTTCAATCAAGATGCATTATATAACACTTCTATATCTAAGTTGTTTTTTGTTATGGGAAGAACCAAATAACTTGAAGTGAATACGTATTTGAAAAAACAAAAGCAGAGCAGTTGTTTCTTAACTTAGCTCTGTTATGGTTAGCAGGTATATAGCTAACAAAAAGGGATGAAGAGGGATAAACAGACTAATATGTTAATGGGGAACTATATAAATGTTACTTTGTAGCTGTTATATTATAGCTCTTTTTTCTTTTTTAGTGCAGCTGCTCTATTTTCAGACAACCATGGTGTCTGCCAGCCGCTAGCTAACGTTAGCCGCTAGCTAACGTTAGCCGGTTGCTAAAGTCTTCTTAGCTGGACTTTGACCAGCCGTTTCAGAAATGTAGAAATGAAATTGCAGTCTGTTATTTCTTCATGTACATTTTTAACTGTCCATCAACATGTGAAGTCTGGTAGAAGGAAGCGTTTCACTTCCTTTTAATTAGCCGACTAACTTTTAATTAGCCGACTCGCTTTGACTCGTGTAGTTCTTCCGGGTTAAGTTAGACATAATGAAACTTGTGGTCATGTTCTAGTTTTCTGTTAGTATGAGACTGTATAAACACTTGATGAAATGCTTCTTCCCTGCTGTTTCACATAATGAAACACCTTGTTAGCGCAGATGCTAATATGAACCGTGCAGAGGTTTCTATCAGATATTCTTTCCTTCGTGACGTGTTTTTGTGATTCAATTCTTTGTCGTGTTCTTAAATAACTTTCAATTAGGGTTTTTATTAGCGCTATACATTGTGTTTCTCCATAATTGCGCTCGAGTCTCTGCATACACACCTATTTTGAGGTGTTGATGTGTGGAGAATGAACTTTAATAAAGCTTAATGGAGCCTATTTCCATTATTACAGCTGATATGGGCGCAAAGTCTTTTTTTCTTCCAAAATTTTTCAAGGAAAGCAGGTGACGGCCATCTCTGTGTTGAGACGTCTCTCGTCTCTCCTCCTCCCTCCACCTCCACCTCCTCCTCTCCGTCCTTCCTCCCTCTGTCCATCTATTTCCACCCTCCTCCTCTCCTCCTCCTCCTCCTCCTCCTCCCTGGCTGTGTGATGTCAGGTGGGGTCTGCCCCGCTGTGATGAAGCCGCTCTGATCACCGGCTCCTCAGCAGCGTGTGGGAGCAGATATGTCATTATTCTGCAGCCAGGTGGTCGAGCCCAAACCACACGGAGCGCATCAACATCGCCGGCTCCCAGATCCACACTCGTAGCCCTCATATTACCAGCGTCCAGGTGTTCAAACGCCACCACCTTTGTCTAAATACAGTTATTAAGGTGGGAGTCGGGCTGGAGGCGAGAGGAGGACGAGGTCTGTCATGGATGGCAGGAGAGAGAGAGAGAGAGAGAGAGAGAGAGAGAGAGAGAGAAAACTGGGGGAGGGGGAGGAAAATACAGAGGGAACAGGAGGGGACAGAAAAAAATGTCACATGTCAGAGTTGAGAAAAAAAAGTGGTGTCCAAAAACAAGATAAACGCTAAATCTGAGTAAAATGAAAGGTTCTCCAAACAAGTCAAATCATCTATCCATGCAGAAAGATGTCTTAAAGCAAGATTGATGCTGGATTTAAGATTATAGTGTAAAGCTGATTACTTAAAATAAGAAATCAACTCTTTTAACGAGATAAATTGTCTAACATCTCTAACCAAATCATTTGCAGTAGTTACAAGGTTGCGAGGATCTTTATGCATCCGCAACATCGAGATTCTAGATGAGAAATGTTTATCAACAACGTCCTAAGCTTTCCCAGTTTTCACTGGGAAAATGTACCATACCTGAGCGAAGGCGTGTTTAAAAGATGAGAGATAAAAAAGGTGGGAATGAGGACGGAACAGACAAAGAGGAAGAGAAGAGGAAGAACGGAGGGGGAGACGTTATTTGAGCGGCGTGACAGCCGTGACAGTGGCAGAGAGGGATCAGGGTGGGATGGTGAACCAACAGGATCCTCCGACCTTTGACCCCCTTCAGTCTGACAGCCCCCTGACCCATCATCCATCTCTCCAGGGTCGCTCCCCTTCCTCTCCTCCCTCCTCCTCCTCCTCCTCCTCCTCCTCCACCTTAAGTGAGACAGTAACACGGTTTCTCTTTTCAGCTACACAGGTGCAATTAATTACTTCATCTCGTGCACATAAAACTTGGATTAATCTAAAAGTTTTGATAATGTAATTCGAGTGAAACCTTTGTATCTATGTTCACATATTCTGCTCTATTCATTTCATTTTCTCTCTTATTTCTTTCTTTTCATTTCCTCTCAGTTTTGCCTTCAAATTAGGTGACAATGGCATATCGACTTCCATAGGTTTGCCATAAGATGAAATCCTAGAAAAAGACTGGTCTCCACATTCAGATGATTTCAAGGTAGAAATCCAGAAATTGCCATCTGTCGCCATAGATACAAAGTAGAGAAGAATAAAGTAGAATAGAATATGAGTACCTGTATTCATCCCACAATGGGACTTGAAGATCTAGCATGTATTGACCATTGATAATATAAAAGTATGACTAGATTCAGAAGCCAGTAGATTCATTGTGCTCCAGCCTTTCATATATATATATATAACATATACATATACATACACACACTTTTGTATACATATACATACAAATACTTTTGCCACACACAGGACCAACCTCTTCCTTCACTTTAACTCATAAATTGTACGCCTTGAGACGTAGCCACGGTTAAAAAGAAGCGATACCAAAAAGCGTCTCAAAGGTCAGACCGCATCTATAATTTACACGTACGAGGGTGTGAGAGCCACACACACACACGCACACACACACACACGCAGGCGTCTCTCTTTAACGGCGTAAAGTCGCGTCATCTTGCCGCCAAACGTCGTGTTTTGTTTCGGCGAGGCGCCTGCGAAGCCGCGTGAGCCGCGTCGTCTTTATTTAGCCGGTCGAGAGCCGCTCGGCGCGCTGCACTTTAATACTTCCATATTGTGCTGCTAATTCAGAATTTCACACCTTCCCTCTCGTCGCTACCTCTCCCTTTGTCTGCGGGCGCCGCTCGCCTTCCGTCTCAACCCCGAAGACAAGAGGGAAAACGTGTTAAATCCACCTCTAAGAACCTTTTTAATTCAACATTAGCAGTCGTCATCTGTCTCGCCCAAACAATGCCCAAACACAATTTAGAGCCACGACTGGAGCATCCGCCTTTGTTTACTCTGCGGCTAAATATTGTTCCATCAATAATGGACTCCAAACACAGAATCAGGCTTTCAGTTCTAGGTAATCCTGAATGTTTTACAGGAGATTTTTTTTTTTTGTTTTTTGTTTTTCCTCATTCATTCTCTCCTCTTGTCTCTGCGTTTTATTGTCTCGGGAGCATAATTGGAGTATGCTGCTTCCTTCATTTGTTTTAGGTTTTAGGAGGAACATGGGCTCAGTGCCTCATGGATGTAACTCCAGATGCTATTGTGTCCAAGGTTTTTTTTGTTTTGTTTTGTTTTTTGTGTGTCGTGGAAGTGTTGCCCGAAATCCTCCAAGACAAAGGCAGCAGATACGGAGGGGAAATTATAAACCCTGGAATGAGTCGAACCCTCCAAAATTTCCCATCCGACGACACTTGTGAAGAGCAGGAAATGGGGGTTAAACTAGAGCAAGGTAGTCCCGAAAAAAAGAGAGAGAAAGACAGAAAAGGTCTACGTAAAGAGGTGTTTCAGGTGCCATGTTTCCTAGTAGCCCCCCCATCGTCTCTCTCTCCCTCCCTCCCTCCCTCCCTCCCTCCCTCTCTTCCTCTTCCCATCGGATCAGAGCGAAATAAAGACAGATTGATAAATTCGCGGACGGCGGTTTGCGGATGTTGCCAAATTGAGTCAGAACCTCGAACCAAAGTAAACGTCGAGCCACGGAGCGAGAAAAGAGAAGGAGAAAAGAGAAGGAGGGATGGAGGGGTGAGGAGGAGGATGAGAGGAGGGAGGGGGGGGGGGATTTGGGGCTCTAATGCCAGCCTTATGCGTCTTTTAGTCGTTTCCGCCGTCGGGGCTTGGCACCGGCATGGCGCTGTCAGCCAGCCAACAAAAATCTGCAGTGCCTGCCGCATTTCAGCAGCCCTGTTTTGTCTGAGAGCAACACACACACACACACACACACACACACACATGCACGCACACACATGCACACACGTATATACAAACACACACTCGGCGTACGGCGACAATTTTCTCCACGAAGCTTCGAGAAAAGAAATCGTAGGAATCGCTCTCAAACGCAGTTCCAGCAAAACAATGGAAAATGGAAGTTTATTTTCTTCTTTGTAGATCAAAGACATCCCTCCCTCTTCTTCCTTATGTGTTTATTTATTTATTTATTTTATTTCCTCTCTCTCTCTCTCTCTCTCTCTCTCTCTCTCTCTCTCGGCTCTTTGGGATAATCACGAGGAGCGCGTTCCTCCTGCTGAAGTCCTGCTGTTTGGAGGGCTCGGAGATGTCGCCCCGTTTGTCGCCTCGTTGTTGTTTGTGTTGTTTGTCTGTTGATTCCAGGGTTGGAGGAGGGGTGGATAGGAGTGTGTGTGTGTGTGTGTGTGTGTGTGTGTGTGTGACAGGGTGGGGGCGTGGGGGTGGGTCGGGGTTTGGGAGGGATGGGGGGGGGTGAGATAATGAAGGCTGAGGGAGGAGTGGGAGGTGTGGGAGGTGGAGAGGGGGCTGCTCTCTGGGTCTCATTCATGTGAGCAGGGAACAAGTGTCATGGAAGCTGCCGGATGGATCCACCTTCCTCCGAGGGGGTCGCGCCGAGGCGTGCGTCCTCTCGTCCAGTTTTTACACGTTCTTTTAGACGCTTTGTGTCGGGGAAAAGTGATGAAAATGTTGATCGGTCCTCGGCCGTTCTCCATTAGTTGATGGTGGTCGACAAAATGATGCAAAAGCATCATTTATTTAAGAGATAAAGTATGCCTAATTTTTCAACTTTGTGACTAAAGAAACCAGAAAATATTCAAATTTAAGAAGCAAAGACCAGAAAATTTTGACTTTATTTCTTAAAACCCGTCACAAAATGTCTTTAAAATGCTAAAATCAATGGGTCGGATATGAATTTGGTTATCCTACAATGCACTACTTGTTTTTTTTCAATTAGCATACGTGCAATTATTATGATTTGTGGGATGAATAATCAACACAATGTCCTCAAGTCTGATGCCAAAAAGGTCATGATATGCATGAGAAACAAAGACCATTTGTACTTCCTGTACCGAACTGAATTGAAAATAGCGTAATATGTCAAAGCACAGAAAGTGTGAGACAGCCTTGTTGTGTGTAGGAGAACCTGCAAAGCATCCGGCCTATAGCCTCAGAATGATAGACATGAAATGCACTATATGGAGCTGATATTTGGGGGTTGACATCACTTTTGATGTGGTCCTGAGAGCTGGAGGTGGTGGCTGTAAATGGGAGGATGCTCCGATGGATGTAAAGGGAGGATGCTCAGATGGATGTAAAGGGAGGATGCTCCGATGGATGTAAAGGGAGGATGCTCAGATGGATGTAAAGGGAGGATGCTCCGATGGATGTAAAGGGAGGATGCTCAGATGGATGTAAAGGGAGGATGCTCCGATGGATGTAAAGGGAGGATGCTCCGATGGATGTAAAGGAAGGATGCTCAGATGGATGTAAAGGGAGGTGTGGATGATGGGAAATAAAGGACGGATGCATAGAGGAGCTGCCCGAGCCTCGTTGTCAAGTGAAGGAAAGTGATAACAAAAAAAACAGAAGGTTGTACTGTACGCACAGTGGGAGGAGGTCGCATGAATGTAAAGTTTGTCCTGGCTGAGAATAGAGGAAGGAAAATGAAATTGTAAAAAAACAACAAGGTGAGGGTTAAAAGCACAAGTCTGAGAAGCATCGTAGTTTTTAAAAAAAGAGTTTTCAGGCGCTTTTCGAGGTCCTGAGGTGAAACCTCTCTGCACGTGAACATCTGGTGAGCTTTATGGTTTGAGAGACCTCGTCCCGCTCCTCAGAGACAGCGAGACGGCTCCATCCAGAGTGGACGGCTGCTCGCACCCATCACCCATCACCCATCTGAGGTGGAGGCGTGGGCGTCTGGCTGTTAAACACTGTTTGGGCTGTGGGAAGTTTTCCTCTGATTTACCTGGATTAGAACAGAGAAGCAAACCTCTGCTCAGTCTGTGGAAGTGCTTCTATAACTGCTTCCTGCAGATGTTTCCATTGAAGGGTTAGTTTTGCACATCATGTTTTTTGTAAAATCTCGACCTGTGAGACTGTTCCACTTTGAGGGAGATGGACGTCTGAAACATTTTGCATTTCGGTGGTTTTAAAAGAGATTTAGCATAAAGTTCAGTCTGAACTGGTCATGTGACTCCTTCCATCACGTGTTTCCATCAGCAGTTTCTGTATCGTGATATTTAGGATTTCAACATCATTTTGGGTGATAGAAACTCGCTTCTCTTTGTGACTTTGTGTATTGGTCTGACTGAGTGTGTGGGCTGGACGCAGACTCTGTCATATCCTGCAGAAACAGTGATGTTGCGCTCATATTTCAGACCAGATCACCTAAATATTAATTACTCTTTATGGTTTCATTACCCAACTGACTACTCAGTGTACTCGACTTTCCCAGCATGCACTGCAGGAGGCCCCTCAGGGACACTGCTCAGCCCCTTTCCTGACCTGAAATACTCTCCTTAAATGTCTGAAAACAGCGTTTATATCACACAAAACCTCATTTTTGTCTTCCTAATTAACTCAACAGAAACGGAAATACAAATGAATCCCAAACGCAAACAAACGATCGGCCTTTTGTGTCGGGAGTGACCGAAAGAGGCGGCATCGTCGAGACGTGAGGAATCGAACCGCCTTCCCCCACACACACACATACACACACACACATACACACGCACACATACCAAAAACGAAATAAAAAGTGAACGAGCGCGCCGATAAACCGCTAAAAAGCCTGCGAGTGTCCGTATCGGAAGGCGGGAGCCGACAGATGTGAGCTGGATGCTGCGTCTCTCGAGCCGTCCTCGTGCCTCGTATACGTTCATCTGTTGTTTGATGTATTCACTCTCTCCGGTGCCAAGAAATCAATGCCTGCTGGGACTGGAGAAGGGGGTGGCATGTGTGTGTGTGTGTGTGTGTGTGTGTGTGTGTGTGGTTGTTAGACGAACGGTTACTCATCGACCATCGTCTGTTAAATTAATGTTGATCCCAAAAAAAAAAATGTTACGCTTTACACGGGCAGACAACAGCATGAATAAATATATAGATTGTTTCAGATTCAGTGCTGGTGGGATCGTTTCAGTCTGTGTGTGTGTGCGTGTGCGTGTGTGTGTGTGTGTCTCGGTACCTTTCAGACTTTGTAGAGAAACTTCTGGACCGGTGCCCGGTGGTGTCATGGAAACGCTTGAATCGCTCAGAATGATTCACGTCTGCACAGTCCAACCCTCCCCTCGTCACACACACACACACACACACATGCACATGCACACACACACATGCACACACACACAGCGTGCAGGAAAAGGGAGTTTAACCCTTCTTCTATCCATCTTCCTCCCCCTCCTCCCTCCCCTCCGTCTCCCTCCTCTCTCCTCTCTTTCTTCGCCCTCGTCCTCGTCAGATCTCGCTATTAGTCACATACTTTATTAAAATGGACTCATTACATGGATGTCAGAGGAGATCACGTCTGCCGAGCGCGCTCCGCTCCCAGCCGAGACGTCCTCAGACGTCGAGCGCCTCCAGACGACTCCATCGCATGGAGACGGAGCGACGTGATGGGGAGAAAGGAGGAGAGAGCTCACAGCTGACCTCGGATCATCCACCTGCTTACAATAATAGAAATAATTCAGATAAAAGGAAGAAACTGACAGATATCCGAGTGATATCGTCATGTTTTTTATATTAAGAATTTATTATATTTAACACTCATTTAAAAGCTGTGATGACAGTGAGGAAAAATGATTTTTTTTGTGCTTGTTTTATCATTTAAATTTACGCTTTTTTCTGTCAACAAATCATCTTTATTTTTAGTTTTTTTTTAATTCAATTTAAATTATACCATACCAGATAATCTAAATATATTTTCACACAAAAAATAAATGTTAGATTCCCTGTTTCCAAACGCATACCTAAAGTACTCTCCATTATATATATTATTAAGTTTTCTTGGAAGATAACAGCTGAGTGTGTAGTGATCCATACTGGGTCGAGTGATCTTTTTCTTTTTTGGCATTTTTATTAGAACTCTTATGGCATTATGCGATAGTGTTTAAAAGAAAGGATGTTTTATTTTCTGTTTTTAAATAAGTGAAATAGTACATGTTGCCAGCTCTGAAGAAGCCTCAGGAAGAAGCTGGAGCCGTGACTGACAGGATGAAGTGATAAATGCTGCCACTGGCACGTCGGTCCTTTTTATTTCCTTATCTTATTTATTGAATAAATAAAACAACAGGAAAACTAAAAAGACGGAGAAACGATGCAGCCTACGTTCGGTAGGAGTCGGTGACAATTCATCCATCAAAGCTAACAAACTGGAGGTCAGCGCCGGCTCCGAAACTGCGTTTTATTCGCACACAATACTCAAAGAAAAAGAGAGAGAGAGAGAGAGAGAGAGAGAGAGAGAGGAGGGATGAAAACTATCCGGAGTGATAAAAAGCTGAAATTGATCTTGATGCTAAACGAGCTGCTTACAGCGAGGCCGTGATGGATGCTGCAGTGATGGATGGAGCTGGAAGCAAAAAGGAGAGGGAACGCAGAGAGGAGAGTTTATCCAGCCCGGTGTGAGGTTTGAGACACACACACACACACACACACACACACACACACACACACACACACACACACACACTCTCTATTGTTAGAGGCCCAGTCGTGGTTGTAACTTGTGGTCTGTAACTTTACGTGCACGGGTTGCGTCACACAAAGTGTAGGATGGAGTTATTTTTGGACGTTGACCTTCAGTGGGAATCTCAGTCCCTCCTCCTCCTCCTCCTCCTCCTCTTCCTCCTCTTCCTCCTCCTCTGGTCTTCAGCCCGTCTTTGTTCTTGATATCGGCCCCTTTGTGTCGGCCTCCAACTTACATCACGCAGGCTCAGAGAGGTTGTGTCAGGCCTCCAAACAGCACTGTGACTGAGGAATAACTCATATTGATCGATCGGAAGATGATCCCTCACATCGATCATATGTTATAGAATAGAATAGAATAGAACAGAATAGAACTTGTCTTTCTTCGTCCCACAGTGGGGACGTTTCAGGATGATGAAGGAATAAGTCAGAAGCAGTCCCTTGTCAGTGCCATCCATCTTACTTGAGGTTGGAAATATGAACAGAGCAACCAGATAAATAAATAAATAAATAAATAGATAAATAAATAAATACATGAACAACAAAGTCCTTCTGTAACCGAGCAGGTCTCAGAGTCTGAGGAGGCAGACGCCACCAAAATACTGCTGTGCTGTTCTGGGCTTCTGCTGTGTGGGCGAGTCCGACAAAATCCACTATTTACTCACACACACACACACACACACACACACACACACACACACACACACACACACACACACACACATTCTCTCTCTCTCTCTCTCTCTCTCTCTCACACACACATTCAGACACACACACACACTCAGGGTGTCTCTGGGTTTGGATTGTGTGTGTAAAAGTGTGTGTCTGGCCCTGGTTCTAACAGGCCAGAGGAGAGGAACGATCTGACTGACTTCTGAAAGACTGGGGGAGCCAGGGTTGACCTCTGACGGAGGCAGACAGACAGGCAGAAAGACAGACAGCTAGAGACAGGACAGAGAGATAGACATACAGATAGATAGACAGAAGAAACAGACGGACAGTCGGACAGAGAGACAGACAGGGCAGACAGATAGATGGATAGGTAGAGAGAAGAACAGACAGATAGACAGACAGGCAAAGACTGTGAATGAAAGACAGATAGACTGATGGACAGACAGAGACAGTCAGTGAGAGACAGACAGGCAGACAGTAAAACAAGTAGACATTCGATCAGACAGACGGGAGAACAGACAGACAGTCAGACAGACTGGCCTGTGTCCAGCAGCAGGGAGGGACGATCCTGCAGCTTGTGACTTGTGTATGTTTGAGTGTGTGTGTGTGTGTGTGTGTGTGTGTGTGTGTGTGTGTGTGTGTGTGTGTGTGTCGACACGTGCACACACCCGTTTTTAGAATAAAGTGGCTTTGCAGGTCTGCAGGTGCATCATTAAAGAAACGTATTTTTAGACGAGTTTAATCAGAAATACAGAGGTGTGAGGCTGACGAGGAGTGCAGTATTTATTTATTTATTTTTTGCCATATTTAATTTTTAATATTTACATTTCACATAATTGGAAAGTTTTAGTTTATGACTTTATCGAGCTGACCAAAAAGAGAGAGAATGGTTTTAAGTTTGTCTTAAAGTTATCTCTGACATTATACTATCAGATTATTGTAATCATGGGACTGGAACCAAAAATCCAATCCATGTTTTTATTTATGCAAAAGTTCTGCTTCTTTTTATTTTGATCAATACCTTAAATTCTATATATCTATATATATCCTTCATCTCAGCTCCTTTTTACTCTCACATTCTTTGGTCTCAAAATTTGTCGGACGTAATTCATCTAATCTCATTGAGAAAAATGCTCTTTTTTTCCTTGTTAGTTTGTAAGGTGGATGCATGATCAGGACCGTAGGAGCAGCTCCATGAGGCTGGTGGTGCTGGTGGTGCTGGTGGTGCTGGTGGTGCTGGTGGTGCTGGTGGTGTAGTGGAGTGTCCCGCTTCCCTGTTTGCTCTCAGCTTGTAACGGAGCTTATTTGTGTTTCCTCTCCTTCTCTCGACATTGTTGGATTAGTGGGGATTTGGTCCTCCTGGCTCAGCGACTTCTCTATGGGCTTTTTTCCTTTTTTTGGGGGGGGGGGGGTGTCGGAGTGGGCTGACCTCCCCTCCTCCACCTTTTGTACCTCTGCAGCCAGCGGCGCTCTGTGAGGAGGGGTCCGGGGGTCCCTCCTCTCACCAATGGGGCTGTTTACACTCGCTGTCCAGGAGAAAAGGCCTCCGCAGGGTTCCTCACACACAGAGCAAGCAGAGCCGAGGACAGAGATTTGAGACAGTCGATTTCCTGTTTTGTTTTTCCTGCTTTCATAGTTCAATGGACGGGGGAAGCTTCAGAGGAGTCGTGGATCTGTATGTTTTGATTCTGGAGCAGGAGCCTAGAATCAGCCAATGATAACAGGTTGTCTGAGGTAATTGCTTGATGGTTTTATTTGGAGGAAAGGCCTCAGATGTTCAGATTTCCATGCTTCACACGGAGCGAATTACCAAATCTGCATCCTTCCAGTTGCATTAAATGCAATGACTTCATGTCCAACATTTGTTGCTTGTTCAGTCTGGAAGAAAATTGGAGATCTTTTTTTAGAGCCGAAAAACCATAAAAAACTTTTCTTTTTTTCCCCAACAAAACTCTCAAGAGTTTTTGAAAGTTCTCAGAGTTTCAGTCCAAGTCTTGAGGTTTCAGAGCCCGTGACACGCGTTCCTAGAAGAACCATCAGTGAGCGTTTCTGAAAACCTTGAGGTTCCCTCAAGGAACTGCACGGTTCATTAGCTTTTAATGAAGCAGATGCGCCAAGAGCGCAGCAGCCATTTATTGCCGGCGTTTGCCAGAGGCTCGAGGAGAACTTTCAGACAAATGCTCTCCGTGCTCGTGGAGGCTGGTTGGAAGTTTCTAGAGAATGTCTGTGTGTGTGTGTGTGTGTGTGTGTGTGTGTGTGTGAAAACTCCCTCTGTAGCTTTGTTTTGGTTTTAAGAACCACCTGTGCACAAAAACCTTTAAATAAAAATTAAAAATCCCATTGTGAGGAGGAGCAGAACCTTCAGGTGGGACGTCTGGGGTCCTCGAAGCGGTTTCAGACACTGACTTGAAATCAGTGCTTTTATTTTGAAGAGTCGAGTTGAGAGGAGAGGAGGCTCTGGAGGGATCCGACTTGTCAGAGAGGATTGAGGATTCAATTGATGCAAAACTTCTGCAAAACAGTGAATAACGGAGGGGGAAATGTAGCGCCCGCCGCTGTGGATAATAATCTCTTTTAAAACACTAACATTTAATTAAAAAAACAGCTGTTAAATGTGGCTCCTACTCAGGTGCATGTCTGTGTGAAATAAGCATCATTTCTTATTTCGTGTATCAAATCTCTTATACAGGAAGTGTCTCTCTCTCTCTCTTTCTCTCTGTAATGATGTGTGTGTCCATTCATAATGTACTGTGACGGGTGTGTGTGTGTGTGTGTGTGTGTGAGGCTGACCCCTGACCCCATCCTGCATTGCCAGGCTTCTTCTAACAAAAGTATTTGAGTCAGTTATTAATGGCTGCAAATAAAACAAACCCAGGACAAATGTGCAATACGCACAGACACACAGCATGTGTAATACTGGAGGACTACACACACACACACACACACACACACACACACACACACACAGACATATTCTGCAGGTGCTGAACAGTCTGCTGGGGGGGTGTGTGTTCTACATAGACATGACAGTGGACTATAAATACTTCTCCACAGGCTGAGGTCAGATTGTGAGTGTGCACTGTGAATTGTGTAATTGATAATTAGGAAGTAGCGTAGACGAGGTATCCAGGTCCTCGTTCTGCTGGGTGTCTCTCTCTCTGTCTCTGTCTCTCTCTCTCTCTCTGGGACAGGACGGCTCTGCTGGAATGTGCAGATGTGAGTCCTCCACGACGTTCTCAGAGGAGATAATTGGGAAAAATAAAAGAAACTGGTGGAGATAACGTGATGAAGGATCCAGTATGCCCAGTTCCATCAGCTCGGTTTACATAGAGACACAAGTTCTGGCTGCGCTCCACCTTACCCTGCTGGATCAGACAAAGGCTGAGGAGCTGAGGGGTGTGTGTGTGTGTGTGTGTGTGTGTGTGTGTGTGTGTGTGTGTGTGTGTGTGTGTGTGATAGAGGGGTGAGGGTCACTGGTCTCAGTGTTACTTCTGTCAGAGTGGAGGTGGAGACGTCTCAGAAACATCCCGTCATTTACATTTCTTGCATTTTAAGGTTGCGATGAATCAAGTGAAGGAGTAAATAAAATACATGTAACGCTCATGCTGCTAATTTCATATATATATATAAACATATATATATACATATATATATATGTGGCTTATAGGCATAGGTTTCTGTTCATACTCAATTATTTTACCTGTAAATGCACAATATTTAAACACATGCATTGTGGTTCAATTGTAAAGGATTAATTCCTGAATCTTTGATATTTTATTTCTAGTTAATTTACTGCTTCCAGAACTGTTTTTACACTGTTCACGCAGAACAAAGATATGTTTTAGAAACAAATATAAAAAAAATATTAGACTTATCTCAGACGGCATGAAAACTATAACTATAAATGTGTTTTTTGAGGAGGGGGTTGTTACTATTTAAAATCACAGATTTATGTAGAATTTGGTATTGTTGCATTTGTTGCAGGTTGTGGTTCATGCAGCGTAAACTGTATCATGATTTTACCGTGTGTGTGTGTGTGTGTGTGTGCGTGCAGTAATATTTTTAAATGCATGTGACTTTTTTTTTTTGCAGGTTTTTATTTTTGCACCATGCAAAAGTACATTTGCATGTGCGTACGTGTGTGTGTGTGTGTGCGCGCGTATGATGCTGTATAGACTCTATGTATATTGTACAGATTTACACATCTGTGTTTGTATGTGTGTGTGTGTGTGTGTGTGTTCACATGCATCCATGCCAGTGATTTCCAGTACTTTGTGTGTGTGTGTGTATGTGTGTGTGTGTGTGTGTGGGAGTCTTTGTATATGAGCCAAACCGGTCCAGCTGGCATCAGTTGTAGCTGAAGCCGAGTCCGCTGCATCGGACACACACACACACACACACACACACACACACACACACACACACACACACACACACACACACACACACACACACTCTCCCTCTCTCTCTCTGTGACACACACACACACACACACACACACACACACACACACTCTCCCTCTCTCTCTCTGTGACACACACACACACACACACACACAGCCGACCACATTCCCATTCTGTACGGCTGTAATTATCAACCTCTTCTGCATCGACTACCATGTTGGCGTGCATTCAGCGCCGGTTCTATACACGCCTGATTCAAACCCTTCACCACACACACGCTTCATTTTCCTCCACACACACACACACACACACACACACACACACACACACACACGCTCGCCTCCATCTCAGCCCCGCACGGCTGCGCCGACCGCACGGCGTAATTACACACTCGCCGCCGCGGTTTGATATTTAGACTGGCTAAAGATTTAAGGTTTTTCATCCCGGGGAAGAAGGTCTGTGTGGTAAAAATAGGCTCGAAGTGGTCCCGCGGCTCGGAGGAGAAGCAGGAGGAGGAGGAGGAGGAGGAGGAGGAGGAGGAGGAGGAGGAAAGCCTGTTCAGAAAGCTGGAGAGGAAATCAGCTTTGTTGTCCTCTGTGTGTGCGTGCGTGTGTGTGTGTGTGTGTGTGTGTCTTTGGGAGTCATCAGACACCTTTCTCGCGGCTCGTATTAGACGGAGCGATGGCGAGCTACCTGCCAGGAGAGGCCTCGCCTCCTCGTCACGTAGCCATCGATCCCTGGCCTGCTCTTCAAGAGCCCCGACGTCTGATTTCAATCACACGCCTGTTTCAAACACGTTCCACCGAAGACGCTCTTCTTCTTCTTTCTCATCTTCATATCTATAAGATATGGCGCAGGTGAAAACTTCACACACCTGCACGTTATAAAGCAGAGAGCTGACGACAGAGGGCGGCCAGACCCCAGAATGCCCCTATATACTATATATATACATAAAATCAAACAGAAAACACATTTTCTTTAAGTTTTAAGGGTTGAAATGGTTGTGCAGGTATCACAGGGGGAGGGCTGTGATATCGACAGAGCGACGGTCCAGGAGTCTCCGTCTCTGTGGGCGAACAGGAAGTTGAGAGCGTAGCATCGAAGCGTCTGAGCAGGTTCAGACGGGAGCAGGTTCCCGTTCCAGTGTCAGAGGAACAATGACGCAGATGACGAGCCCGAATTAACCGGCGTGGTAATTCTGACTTGGAAATAGAAGCGGGGGGGGTGGATGGATGGGTGGGGGAGGGGTCGGGGGGGGGGGGGGGGGGGGGGGGCGTAGGGGGCGCTATTCTGGGGTTAGCACGGTTGGAGCTGGATGACAGTGGGGATCAGCTGACGAATCAACACTTTAAAGCTATTCGGTCTCAGACGTGTGGAGAGCGGCGAGGCCACGGAGAGAGAGAGACGAGCTGCTAGAACAGCTGCGAGGCACCGTGAGGGTTCAGTAGGGACTGAGGGTCACTTATCAGCTGTTTATTTTCTATTTTTTTGTGAGGGGGGGGGCTTGAAGAGTCAAAGATCGCAGGGAACGAGGGTCAGAAAATCCACATGTAATATGATGTTTTATTGAATTATTCGTATGGAGAAAAAAAGGTGTGTTAAGGAGCAGTTAATGAAGGGAAGTGGTTCCAGAAATGACAGAGGTTATTCCAGAACATGGACTGGGAATTGAGATTTTAGCGAGTCCAAATCTGATATCGATACTGCTTATTGATCCAATTCCTTACTGATTTTCTTGACAGTGATAAGAGGTACCAGTTTCTTCTATATCTCTAGCTTCTATATCTATATCTATATCTAGAGCACACGCTTACTGCTTTCTTGTGTGCAAACATCTCACAATATCAATTCACATTTAACCGGGAAAAAAACTTCATATTACGTAAAATGATGAGTTCTCCACAATGACGTGGGAGGTTATTGGTGTGAGAAGTCTCAGGGTCTGGAGAGAGGAAGTCACCCTAGAGATGAGCCTGACACGTCTCCTTTAATGGTGACTTCAGGCTGGACGTAGAGGGACTTCCTGCCTGGAACCATCACGTGACTGAACGGCTTCACAACACTGATCAGAGACACGTTGCTGCCTTTGTTGCTCCTCCTGACGATGTGATGCCATGTTGTTGTCTTCTCTACTGCTTTCTGCCTAGAAGAGAGAGTGTGTGTGTGTGTGTGGAGTCCGAGTGTTTCCAGACCTGGATCCTCTCGCATAATGAGCTCAGTCTCAGTGTATAGATGCGTGCGTTGCGGGCATACAGTAGCAGTAGCAGATGTCGGTCTCAGTCGTGGCGGTGAGATCAGTCAAACACACACACACACACACAAACACAGTGACGACGCTCTGATCGTCCAGACCGCGTTTGGCTGCTCTTCTACCAAAACAGAAACAAAAACAAAAGGAAAAATCTTTTACTCTGTGTCCCAAACAAAGAGTGAACAAAGCGATCTTATGGAAGAGCATAAGAAAATGGGATGATATCCATTCAATTTACCCTTTAAACTGGAGGTGAGAGAGTGAAAACGTATTCACAAATTTGTGAATGAAACGAAGTGGAAACCATTGATGCACAGAGACGTAAATGAACACGTAGTTTGATCAAAAACAGACTTCACACTATATGAATGATGGACACATCTGTATGTGAATGAATGAATGAAAAATGACACTGCTGGTTGTGATGTGCTCTCTGTTTATACCTAGTTGTGACTGAAAGTAAATGAATGAGTGATACATGAATATCGTGACACCTCACGTGTAAACATCAGACTGTTTTCTGTTCCCTCAGAGTTTTGTGCTCATCCTCCCCTCTAACCTCCACCTCTCCTCTCTGTCTGTTCTCCTCCAGGGAAGTCGGAGAGGAGTTCGTACTCGTACGGCAGAGAGTCCAACCCACACTGCCACCAGGTCAGTCCCCAGCCCCCATTCTCTCTACCACGCATCACGCTGGATGCACCTTTAGCTTCTGATCGGTAGAAACCTGTCGACTGGGACAGGTGAAAGGAGAGCAAAGTGTCAGGGCTGGAGATGTAGGTAGCTGTGGTGTCGAAGCAGCAGATCTGTGAGGGCGTTCATGGTCCACACTGCAGGCCAAAGTGGTCCAGGTCTGACTCTTTTGTTTCTTTGTACCCCTATGTGACCCACATCTGACTCTGAAGTCTCTGTTTCCTAAATCTGAGACACATAGAGTATGATGTTTCTCAAAGAGCAACATTGTGACTCTGATGTAACTGTAACTAATAGAGTAACTGTAACTCAGAGAGAGGGAGAAGCCACAGCTCCATAGAAGCCTTTCAGTAAAATTAGTGCTTTCTTTTCCTTAATCTTCAATTCCCTCGATCATAGTTTGTTTTTTTTGCTCAGATTATGCAACACACACTCACATGTAGGATCCATGTTTACTTTGCATGAACACAGTGTTTCAATCATTATGTGAACATCTTCTCTTCACCTGGTATGAATAAGGAAGTATTAACCTGGTTTTGCACAGTATCTCACCTCGGTCACTTGTTTAGCTATTAGCTTTTTAGCTGCCTCTGCTCCTTGGAGCTCAGCTAGGATGACATCCATCTCCTTCCACTGGGAGTTTCTGTTTCCTGATGTGTTTGGTTTCACGTGATAAGATTGTTATAAGAAGCCGGAGTGAGTTTTTGCTAGTTGTGGATGACCGTCGGCCTCCACCCACTCCCCTCTCTCTAGCATTGTCAGATCGGGGGGAGGATGTGGGAATAAAGAGAAAGTCTGAATTGGAGCACGCTCTGTTGGAAACGTAAACAGAGATTTTGCCAAAGTGACATCCAGACACCCTCCTCCCACTGCTCCTCCAGCTAATACAACCTCCCGACGTACATATGTGTGTTGAGTCCCGTTCCTCCCCGTATAGACGTAGACTCTACACACGTAGATGTCATCAAAGTTATTCCGAGTTCAGGTAATAAAAACTTACGGTGTCAGTCATTCTCACAGGGGCCAAAAACAACAGCTGTTACGCTTCTTTTCAGAGCCACGTCTGATTTCGACACATAGTCCCAACTTCATAAAACAGACGATTATTCAGATTAACTTTAAAATATTATTCTTAGAAAAAAAAAAAAGAAGGTAGAAAGAGATTTCTGGTTCGCCAGGTGTTTTTCCCGGGAGCTGAGTTGTGAATCTGCAGATCTGTGATCTTCTCGTTCACTTCTCCTGGAGCGCACGCATCCATGGGAAAGAAGCACGTCGATAATTAAGAAGATATACAGATGTTTGGTTGTTTGATTCTGAGAGAGAGAGAGAGAGAGAGAGAGAGAGAGAGAGAGAGAGAGATGGAGAGAGAGAGAGAGAGAGAGAGATGAGGCTGGATGGAGCTGGTGGTAATTTGATGACCAGCTTCAGGTTTTTTTATGTTTCTTATTCTAATGAAACGAGATGATCACATACGTTGGAGCGCAGGCTGTCCGACACGTTGAGCGAGTCTGATGTTGCAGATTTTAATTTTTTTTTTGCCTTTCGTCTCGACCGTCTATTAATTAAAGTCTATCAAAGAGGTGTGCTGCGTTTTCTGTTTTCTTCTTCTTTTTTTTTAAGGGAAATCAAAGTTGTCGCAGATTACGATGAATGTGTTTCAGTCAGGTGAACAGAACGCGGTGTTCGGGGTTCGTCTTTGATCGTGTGATTTCACTGTTAAATATCTCATATTAGCACATATAGCACATTTACGTAGAGTAGAGAGACTCTATATACCTATACACTACTATAGCATAAAGAGCACTTTGAATGGGGTGTGTGTGATCAGGTTTTATAGGTCTATATATTAGGTATATTTTCATTTTTTGGTCAAGGACTTAATAGTATGAAATAGCTTCATGCACATTATATGTATATATAATTACATATATAATGACATATATAATGTATGCTGCTCTACTTGGCTTTACTTAAAGCCAGTTGTCTTATAACTAAACTGCAAATTTTTTGGTTCTTAGATTTGGATTTGGAACTTAGATTTAGAGGAACTTCTTCTTTTAGGTGTTCAACTTTCCTCTATAATCTTAAATCTTTAAGTGACAACAATCATTTTTGAAGAAATCTTATGTAATTATCTGTTGTTTTCACTTGTTTTGAGCATCTTTTTGCTCAGATTTAGTGTTTTTATCTCAGTTTAGACTCTCCTGTTCTTGCCTAACACTACTTCAATGTTCAACCTGTTTCCCTCTGCCATCTTGGAGGCTAAGCCTCCTCGGATGGTGACAGGGACGCTGATCGGAGCTCACCGTGTCTAACGAGGCGACTCTGAAGTCATCGGGGTTCGTCTCGTCTGTCACATCCAGTCTGGACTGTGACTGCACGTGCTAAAGCTTTTAGCACAGGAAGTGTGAGCGAAACTCTGGCTACGTCCCACAGCTGGGGATCCACAGAGAGATGACACGCTTTGGGAGGATGGACCGTCAGAGGTGTCTAGTAACAAAGTACAAATACTTTGTTAGCTTAAGTAGAAATGTTGGTTGTCTATACTAAACTGGAGTAATTATGTTTCAACCTACTTCTACTTCTTTACATTTTCACGCTATTATCTGTTCTTTCTCCTCCTTCCATTTAGAAATGGAAGGAGGAGAAGTGGAAGCAAAGTAGATTCATGTGTGTGTGTGTCCTTGTTTCTAACTTGTTTTTTGTTTTTGATGAATCATTTATCAATAAAGGCTATTGATAACATGCTTCACACCATTACAATACTTCTAGGCAGCTAGTCATCATATCTTCTGCTCCATCAAACACATGTTAATGGTCAGTAGTACACATATGTGTTTTTTTATATGTAAATATATAGTGCTCTATAGGCTATGCTATTGCTAATGGAAAGTTTTTATTTTTATTACTTTTACACTTTGAGTAGTTTAGAAACCAGTACACTTTTTACTTTTACTTGAGTAAAAAGCTTCAGTTGATACTTCAACTTCAACAGAGTAGTGTCTGTACTTCTACTTGAGTAATAAACGTGGATACTCTGACACGACTTGTGACCACTCAGTATTTTTGCCCTTTCAGATCTCGAAAGTGTCGTTTTCGGGGGATCGAAAAGTGAAATACGTGCCTGTTTTGTTAAATCTTTTGGTCTGGATGTGCTAGATTGTACCTTCTCCTTCTACAACCTTTCCCCCTCCTTCCCCCCCTCCCATGTTTCAATGAGACACTTTGTGTAGGGGTGGCGATGAGGGACACACAGGCTCTGTCTCTAATAACAGGAAGAGTGGCTGCCAACCAGGGGCGATCAAACCCAACAAAATGATTGACGGCGGGCCAACTTCGGTTGCCCGGGGCAACTGGGCAACCGTTACTGTCGAGGAGCCCCTGTGAATGGAGAGAAAGTGGGAGAGAGAGACAGAGAGAGAGAGAGAGAGAGAGAGAGAGGAGAGAGAGAGGGAGTCCCAGCAGTGTGGCATCTGAAGGACTCCAAGTAGTTTTTGGGGTAAAAAAAAAAAAAAAAAGCCCTTCTTGCCTTTTGGTTTTGGATTCCATTTTCTGTTTACGAGGACAGGATTTGGCCCTGACAACCTCCTGAACAAAGATGCACATACACAAAGAGAGAGAGAGAGGGAGAGGGAGAGAGAGAGAGCATGCCGGCCATATCTGCCTCATGCCAAGTGTGTCAGTTGCTCTGGAATAGTTTGCACGCGGGCGTCTTTCCTACTGGTAGGAAATTAAATATAGCCGAGCCGGGTCGGGGTGTGTTTCTGCTCCAAATCGTCCTCCGAGACTCACTCTCTCATCTGTGTCATTCATTCAGTCACTGTTCGTCCTCATTCTGCTCTATAACAACACTTACCTGATCTATCGACTCTTCGAGACAATCGTAGCAATCTCTTGAATTCTTTTAATCAACTTATTGTCTATTCCAACTCTCCAAAAGTATTATTCAAGATCCATGTTTGCTATTTGTCCTTTGTGACAGTTCATCCATTCTTTTTATTTACTACTTATCCTTGAAAGTTAATTGATATGTATATCAACCATTTATATCATTATATTACGTCATATTGTATTGTATATTATAGCCATATATATTTGCCATGCGTTCTCATTCTGTCCATCCACTCGTCATCTACTTTCGCCCCTTTTTTTTCCAGTTTCGTTCCTGAATGTAATTTCCTCCCAGTCCTCCCAGTCCTCCCAGTTCAGCCCAACACGAGAGCGCTCGTTTTAATTCACTCATTCACTCTCTGATTTGCTCTCTTTGTCCACATGTTACACTCGGCCGTTTGTCACTCTGGTGCTTTGTTCATCAGAAAGTCCCTGTGATGACTTGATGGATCTCCGATCCATCCATCCATCCATCCATCCATCCATCCATCCATCCATCCATCCATCCATCCATCCATCCATCCATCCATCCATCCATCCATCCATCCATCCATCCATCCATCCATCCATCCATCCATCCTTCCATCCTTCCACCCATTTGTCACCGACTAGCTGATCTTTTATTTATAACCAGCTCTCATATCCAGCTGTGGCCTTTGTGCGAGGCTACAGCAAACCGTAGAGGACAAAAATATGAAATAAATCAAACATTACTGCCTCGCTGGCCATTTTCCTGCTGGGCTGCTGTCAAATTATCCTGTTACACAGTCTGAATGGCTCCTGATGGAAATTGTTTGGAAATGGCAGATAAATTTACATGCTGGGCTGAAGTCCAAAATCCTCTGGCTTCATCCTCGGCTGTTAGTGAAAGAAGAAGAAGAAGAAGAGGAAGAGGAGAGAGAGAGAGAAAAAAAAACACTTAGGATGGAGGATGAGCTCAGAACAGCAGCAGCAAGATTCCCAATAAGCTCGGTTTATTCCGTAAGTCTCCGACCAAGCCGAATAGATTAGTAGTGTTGGGGTGAGGAGGTGGTTTAGGCTCCGGCTCCCTGTTTGCTTTACAGTGTTTAAGTTTTGAATATACACGTCGTAATGTTGTTATTGTGCGCGGTCACCGCAAATCTGCACATTTTCTCTCTCTCTGCGATCCAAGACTTTTGCCTGGATAATCAGACCGAGCCGCCGTTTCATTTTCACTTCATTATTCAGTTTGACGTTGTTGTCGGTGTGAACGGATTTCTGTTTGGGGGGGAAAAAGGGGAGGAGGATGGAGGGATGGAGGGATGGACGGATGGAGGGATGGAGAGAGGGATGGGGGGGTGTCTTTGCTCCGAACCAATTGGTGCTGGCTGACAGATCCTTTTGTTGGGCATGTCAATCAAGGTAATATGTCAATTTGGGGAAACCGTTGTTTCCACAGTGGACTCCGTAAGAGCTCTGGCAGACGGACAAACTCTCATTTTCGAAATGAAAGTGAAGCCGGATGAGATTTTCTGGGCGTTGTCCTCCGAGTTTTGACCGGATTGAGCGATGAGATGTTCGTGTTTTAGGTCAGGAAGAGCCGCGTTTCCTCAATTTAAGAAAACGTCTCTCCGACCCGAGGCAAATTACACGATGCAGGCGTACAGCGAATGGTTTGTAGGACCTGGAACACAGTTTGCTTCTCTCGCTCACCTTTCTGGCTGTTTAATGTCAAATAGACTGAGCAAACGAGCGGCTGTATATGTTTTATTCCCGGGCTCCTCCAGTGGCACGGATGCACATCGTGTTTGGTATGCACCGACTGCTTACATCCTGTGTAAACTGGAGAGCCGACTGGGTCTGGCTGGTGATTCTCCTCCTGCCTGTCAATGGAGCTGGTGGGGGCTGGGAAACGTGGCCTCCTGCCAAAGTACCAGCCCAACCCCCCCCCCCTCTGTCCCCCCCCCCCCCCCCCCCACCTCCACCAAACAGCTCTGCTCCCCTAAAAACATCCACACACACCCTCCGAAAAAGCCATCGTCTGCTGGCTGAGGGTGGCATGAATACACTCTGAAAATCGGCGATAGAAACAAGGGCAGAGGGCTGAGAGGCTGAAAATCGTCCTCTGTGTTTATTAAAATAACGATATAGTCATTCCGTTTTCATGCATTTTCGTTGCCTATGAACAAAAGGTGCCAGAAATTAGCTCTTCGTTCTGCATATCCGTCCCTCAAACAGCAGGTTCTTTTTGCTTTTCAGTGGGGTTGAAATTCCCTCTTGATCCTGGACGCTGACCTTGAGATCCTCTCAGAAGCTGATGCGGAGGTTTTTTTGGTCTTTCTCTCCTTTGATCTCCGTCCAGCCGTTTGTTTCCACGATGTCTCGCGGAGACTCGGGGACGTTCCTCTTGAGTGGCAGCGCGTCGAGCTTCACACACCTAATCGACTTGGCAGTCATTGTGAAGCTCGGCTATCACACGTCACCAGCGCTTTTACAGCTGTCAGCGAGACGCCGCGACGGCCCGGCCGTCTTCGGGAGGGAGGCGGCTGGCAGCGGGACAGGAGCCCGATCACATGTGTAGAACAAGCAGATGTATACATGAGGAGGGGGGGGGGACCGTACAGCATCCTCATTAGGAGGATGCTGTACGGTCAATGGAGAAATCACTGGTGTTTGAGAGGAGAGAGGAGCTTTAGAGTACCACAGTCTGAGGCTGCCCACACTGCTAGCTGGCTAGCTAGCTAGCTAATTAGCTGTCTGTCATTGAGAGATGTTTTGAGCTTTTTGTGCCATTTCCATCTCATTGCACAAGAAGGTGGTCCAAAACATTGCTTTATTACACATTTCGATTAGATTCACAGAAAGGTCCCCATCTTATTTGAAGTAGGTCAAATGAATGGTGATGTGTAAATGTAGAGAAATTTTAGCACTTTTGTGGTAAACGTCTGCATCAACATGACAGAGTGTTAAAATGATTTAGGGACATTTGAAAGGTTTTTTAGCCTTTAGTCAAACATTTGAGTCCAGTTGGCAAAAGTGTTAAAAGAAAGATTCATTCGCTTGGTGAGGACAATACTGCTGAACAAGGTCCAGCTTCTTCTTCTTTCCTTCTTCTTCTTCTTCTTCTTCACTATCTTTAACATCTTTATGAATGCAGTGGATGAGAATCATTGTCTGTGACAGTCATAAGTGGAAAGAGGCAGCGATAAAGTCTTAAGCGGTTTGAAATACGAGGGCTGGGATTATCATGTTATCAGCCGTGTAATTGTACATGCTCAGTTCCAGAAAGAAAAAAAAGAGACTTGGATCTGCTGTATGTGATTCCAGATCAGGTGCTTCCCTTTTCTTTTTCTTTTCTTCCATCTCCTGGCCCTGAGAAGGTGAGCCGCTCAGACAGCAGAGCGTCCCTGGCGTGGCCTGTCCTGCCTGTAGCGCCCCCCTCAGGACGTGGCGGGGCAGTTGTTGCTTTGCTGCTGGTAATCATCACCGTGTTGTTTGCTCTTCCTGCGCTTTATGGGCATTTCTGTGGCTTCACTGCTGCTGAGAGCGTCGCCTTAACTCCCATAACCGCAGCAGAAACACCCTCATGGGTAGTATAATATGCAACCCCCACACACACACACACACACACACACACATGCTCGCTGTGTGGCTTCTCTATGGCTGCTATCTAAAGCTATCTAAGGGGACATTCTGTCGACATAAGCAGAAAAGCCCACATCATCTGGATGAAGGGATGGGAGAGGATGATCTTCCCCTATCACCCACCTCACACACACATACACACACACACACACTCCCCCCTCTCTCTCTCTCACCTCCTAACTTGCTATCGCTCTGCCTCACACATCACCACTATCGTACATTGTCTCTCATCCACTCTCTCACTCTTTATATCTCCTTATCTCGCTGTTTCTCATCTGGTTTTCCCCTCCCTCTCTCCATCCATCCTCCTCCTCCTCCTCCTTTCTCACACACTGTCGTTCATTCAAGCCAAAGCCTCTGTGTCGGCTGCACACACACACGCACACACACACACACACACACACACACTCTCAGCCACACCAAAGCACGCCTGTCATCCAGTTATCACCTCACAGATCAGTAGGTTGGTCGTGGGCCGGCAGCTACAGCTGAGGCAGCAGCAGCTCGGGATGTGAGGTTCTGCAGGAATGCAACATGAAAAAAAAAAAAGCCTTTAACCCTTTACACACACACATGCATACACACATACACAGACACACACACACACGTGCAGCCACACATCAGTCAGTAAAAAGTGCTGAAGGCTCCGTTTTGAAGCTCTGCAAGATTTCAGAGGAGCTTAGAAGCTTCATTTACCTAAAGACGCTGTGCAAACAACCACACACACACACACATGCAAACGTGTGTGTCAAATGCATGTATGTAGATATGTGCAGCGTTTTTATGGCTGTGCAGTTTCTCTCTCGAACACAAATGCATGCATTGCATGCATGATTTATAATTTGGTCCTAAAATTGAAGTTTGCAGGGATGAAATTAAGGCAGTCAAAACAATGTTTTATGAGTTATTCAATTCTGTTGGTATTCAAGTTGTTAGAGAGTTTGACTTCAGCAGATCTGGTGTTTTCATGGTGAATAATAGAGAGTCACTAGTACACTTTGCCTTTGGTTTCTTTTATCCTTTGCAGCTTTGTTCTTTCCCAGCTGATCGGAGGTCTGTTGTGTTGTTGTGCTGCCCATCAGATATCAGACACAGAATCACATGTACTGCTAACTTGGTTCCACATCTTAGTAGTACAGCCATGAGGAAGTTGTTCGGATGTGTGTTCACAATATGCATGTATCTCTAGATCTCTGCAGACCTGTGCATAGACAGTCAGTGAGGTGTTGCAGTCAGTGAGGCTGTGCAGCTTCTGTAGTGAGCGTTGTGACCTGTTACCTGTGAGCAGCCGTCGGCAGGTGCGTCTACTTCCTGTCCCGCTCCTCTCCGGCCCTCAGCGAGCAGAGAGCCGCTCCTCCACACACTCCCAGGGTTCTCCAAACTGCCTGACCTCCGACCTCCGCTCCTCTCTCTCTGCACGGCCTAGCTAGCCTCTCCAGCTCTCTTCTGGTTTTTTTTCCTCTTCTTTTTTTGTTTTTCATTACGTCCTATTATTCCTCCGCTCACACTCCCTCAGAGCGAGCCAACACTCCCGCACCCACACAGATGTGTACACACGGCTGCGTGGCAGACTGTATCAATCTCGCCTTTGATGCTCTGCTTTCAGCGTCCCCTCTCCACTCCTCGTTCGTCTAAGTGCGCGTGTGAGAGCGTTTGATGATGCCTGTGGTGGTGACCTGAGGTCGGCCCTCCGAGCAGATCTGCAGCGAGGAGCCGCCTCGGCCCTGGTGCTGCAGGAGCTTTATTATGGGAGCTACGATTCCTCAGTGTGTCCTGGAAAAACATGGAAAAACTGGAGAATCAGTGGCTGAATCTGTAGACACCGACATAAGGATGAGAGGAGTCTTGGAAAATGATTTCTCTTTACCCTGTGACAGTTTGGATGGTGCAAACGTGTCACAATCTCTTTATTTAAGATGCTTTATTCATCTCTGAGGGGACATCGTGTCCAGTGGCTAAACTCTGTTTAGGTTGGAGGAGAGTGTCCCTCATACTGTAGCAGCTGGAAACATCCTGGAAAAGATCTGGAATATAACTGAAGAAGAAAAAAGTGGGAATGCTGCACACATGGTTCAGGCCTTGGCAATGGGAGTCCGGCTGAGGCCTGTGAAGCTGTGTCAGTGGATGTGATGCCCCTCGGAGACCTCTCAGAGCCGGATCCTGGCGTCTGACCCCGTGTGACATCACCGCTGTCTGTCACATGACGCCCACAGCTGCACGGCTCACATTCTCTGATCGCAGCACATCTGTCGATGTGTCTGCTCTAGCTGGACGCTCCGAGTCTCTCGCTTCCTGTCACACGCTCACACTCACAGATCCACAGTTTATTGGCTGGAAATGAGACTCTTCACCGAGCCTGAAAAGTAAATTACGTGTTGTTTTTACTTCATTTCGCTCAATTCTCTCGCAAACCGTGTTTCTTTGAGTCCTGATGCCTCGCCGTCCCTGTCTCACTCCCTCCCTCTCCCTCCCTCTCTCTCTCACTCTCTCTCTCTCAAGATGTAATTTTCTACACATCTGTGGAATGTGTGTGTGTGCGTGTGTGTGCGTGCATGGACAACAGTGTCTATCCCCTGTGGACGTCTGACAGTTCCTGTGTGTGGGCTTTATAGTGGAATCTGGTTTCTCAAGTGTTGTGTGTGTGTGTGTGCGTGTGTGTGTGTGTGTACGTACGTTCTTCATAATTTTATTCTGGTCTGTCCGGTGAGCTCGTCCCCCATTGGTTACTTTCTGACCAATGGCGTAGCATGAGGAAGTACAAGCCCCCCAACAGCTGCTCTCAAGTCCAGGAAGGAGGAAAAAAAAGAAACAAGGGCGAGTCAAAGACTGCAGACACTGTTTACATGGCGAGCGATTTATCGTTGTTTTAATAAAGTTAAATTATTGTAGAGAGAATCTTGAAGACAGTCACACTCAGAGGCTGCAGTACCTGCTCAGTCTATCTGGTCTATTTCTATCTCTGATGATGCAGCATCAGCAGCAGCTCGAGCTCCACCTTTTGATCCCTCGGGGTATTTAATGTCATTTATATTGTAATATATGTTATTATTAAAGGTGCAGCCGTGTTATTTTGATCGAGTAAATACAATGCAAAATGGTGCATTAGTAGTGTTATGGAAGGTTGGAAAAGACAGTTCTTAAAAAGACAAAAAATCAAAGGCTGGAGGTGTGTGTCCGATCCATCCATACTGTCCATCTGTGTGTGTGTGTGTGTGTGTGTGGGGAGATCTTCCACTCACAGCTGCTTTCCAGCTCTGAGTGTATACACACACACACACACACACACACACACACACACACACACCGATCCAGCTGCTCCTGCTCTCAGGAGACTCTCAGCCGTCGTTTAGTCTCATTTGCCGGCCTCGCAGATCAACGCTTTATTTTATTTTCACTATCGATCACTCATACTCAAGCACACACACACACACACACACACACACACACACACACACACACACACACACACACACACACACACACACACACACACACACACACACACAGACAGGCAGACACTGCCGAGTTCATTTTCAAGCTTGTGTTGATTCATTAGTTTTGACAGCTTCTGTGTGCGTGTGTGTGTGTGTGTGTGTGTGTGTGTGTGTGTGTGTGTGTGTGTGTGGTAGATGAACAGTGAGTGTCAGGGCCACCTGTTAGCACAGTGACATGATGGAGCCACCGCGGCCCTTCAGTTGTAGTAGGTCGTAGAGAAATATCCAATATTTCCAATCAGGCAGGCGTCTCACAGACGTCCTGTGTCTTCATTTTTCGAGGAAATTATGAGCTGAAAATTGGGGTCAAAATGTGAAGTCTGGAAAAGAAAGATTGAATCCTGAACGTTAAGTTTGAGTACTTCACTGGTAGACGTTGGAGGTCTGTGTGCTCCATGCAGTCTGCAGCTTGATGGACAGTCCTGGTCCCCAGAGGAGGAGTTGTCATTTTCTCTTTAGTGCCTCCATGAGCCTGATGTTTTTGATTTTTTATATCTTTGTGTTGCTAAAATATCAACAGTAGAAAAGTTTAAGACTTTTCACGTGGCATTGTCATCGTCAATCCATCATTTTCATCATTTCCAACAAGTGTTGCACGTTCGATACAGAGACGATCTCATAGGTGATATTATATCTTCTACATATCTATCTAAATCTATCTCTATCTAAATGGGAGTCCTGACTGATTGTGGATTCTGTCATTTTACACTTTAACTTGTTGCACCTTTGACTTCTGAAATCAGAGAGGAAGTGACACATCTCCTATTCTGATCCTGTTCACTGGCAGACCTGCGACATTTTTGGCTTTTTTCTCCTTCTTTCTCGTTCAGATTCGGTTGCGTATTACGGTGTCAAGATTTCCGTTTTGAAGCTTTTTTGATGGACAGACCTTTCAGTTTTCATATGTAATAGACTGTTTATTCTGCAGTGGAAACACCAGTCCGACCTAAAGATCTAAAGGAGCAATTTCCTGAAAAGCCAGGAACGCCGAGGAACAAAGACCCGGTGTTAATTCCTGACGGTTCGTCGCCTTGAAAACTGTCAGTTTCTCCCGTCAAGTGTTGCAACGTTCGCCGAGGAGCGAGCTGCTCTCTATCTCTGTCAGTGACGTTAACCATCTCCCCCCTCTGATGTGTCCAACATCAAACAGTGTGCTGCCGCGCACACACACGCACACACACACACACACACACACACATACACACACGTACACACAGAGAAACTGCGAGTGAAGTACAACAGCTGGTAACAGACAAAGAACAGAACTGAGCTGTCAGGCCTACATTACAGAGCTGACACACACACATGCACGCACACACACACACATGCATGCACACACACACACACCAACACACACACGCACACACAAAACTGCCAAAACTTAAACACACACATGCTGATGTGTATACGAGTGATGCATCTGTGTGTGTTTCTTTTGCCCTGATTTTAACATGCACCAGCTTATGCTCTCTCTCTCACACACACGCACACACACACGCACGCACACACACACACACACACACGTGGGTACATGCGAGTGAACGGGTGCTGATCCAGGCGATGTGGGGAAAGCGTTTCCTGATACGTTTCATGTGTGTTCCCTTCATCAGAGCTCAGTTCTGCAGGACTTCTCTTCACTTCTTATCTGTGACAGATGAAGCAACGACTTCCTGGATCCCACGGGCCTTGAACCTCCTTTGAATGAGAGAAGAAGAAAAAGAAAAGAAAGAGGGGAAAAAAAGGAGTGCGGCAGCCTTGGACGTTTCTGAAAGTGAATGTATGGCCTTAAAAGTCCAAAGCGGAAGTTGTTTTTTTTTTTTTTCATGAAAGTGCAGCAGTGAACTGGTGGAAATCTCTCTGGGCCTGAGGTGAACGTGGACTCACACATCATGGTTTAAAGTGTGTTTACTTAACTCTGTTTAGCTGCCTCGGCTATTGCTCAGAGCCTCCTGGGTCACTTTAAACACGCCAGGACCACTTGACTTGACCGTATGAGATTGTGAGAAACATCACTTGAGAAGATTAACCTAATTTCTGAGAATGTTTCAGACATTTCGACAGGATTATGAGATTAAATTCTCAATTATTTGGCAAGTCTCATTGCCTGCTCCTTATACTTCCACAAGCTTCTCCAGGAGAATCCTGAGACGTTCTGAAACCAACTGAGATGTATACTCTGTAAAGATGGAGGGGCAGTGGGTCTACTTTGAGTCCCTCTTATATCTGCTCTCTTCACCCCATCTCTGAGGCTGAGCCCAGCTAATCCTCGGCCTCACAGCTCAGGCCTGCCGCCACCACAGTGGACCATCACTCCACACACTACCCAGATCTTTCTATCCACCTCCTGCTTCATCTTCTCCTCACTCATGAACAAGATCCCATGATCGGGAAAGGATCCCCTCCCCTGACCTGGAGAGGGTTAGGGTTCCCACCTGAGGACCATGGCCTCAGACTTTGGGCAGGTGCAAGTGCTGGTTCAACTTGTGAAACAGATTTTCCACCACGTATTTTGTCTTTGAGGACCATGTCCAGGACATAAAAGTGTGGATTTATCCTTTCTTTTTGGTCTCCATCATCTCCTTTCATTGTGACAGCAGCTTCACTTGGATTGCAACCAAAACATGGTGGACTTGTTGTCTTTGTTGGTCTCAATGGTCCTCTGATGGTCCTCTACTTCTTACTCCTGGTCCAGCAATGTTATGGTGCTACTTTGGAACCAGGTCTTTCACAATGAGAACAAAAAGAGCTCTTCAGAACTGGCTGGAACCACGTCTGTGTTAAAGGGGCCTTTGATGTGCTGATCCTCATCCTGGCTGTTACATACTGTCTGTGTGTGATCTGGGGACACTCAGTAATGCAGCAGAGGACCTTAAATACCCTGGGAACCTGTCTCTGACTGGCGTGGTGATGCTTGGATCCCGTTTGTTTCACCTCAGATGTTTGTGGGACGTCGTCATATCGAGGTGAGCCTCGTGTCCACCAGTCAGAACATCAGGAACATCAGGACTGTGGCTGCCAAGTTGCTGTCCGTCACGTCTATACAACTCACTCCAGAACAGATGTCGTTCGGAGCGCTGCCCCTAGTGGACATCCCGGTAACTGCAGCTGTGTATTTCAGAGAGAGAGAGAGAGCGAAGCCAAACGGTGAAGTTGCACAGTCTCAGGACAGATGTGTTTGGGAGTGGAGCGGCGCTCATAAATAAGAACGTCCACGGTTTGAGTTTTTATCCCTCCGCTCCTGTCTGTGTTTGTTCCTGCTCCTAATGACTAAAATGTATCCACAGCTACAAAGTGAAGGCAGCTGGGAGCGAGGCACGATGGGAGTGATCGGTTCAAGATGGCTCTGCAGGGAGGCCTATTCTTCATTCTCTTTTCATCTTTCTTTTCATCTTTAAATATACGTCTCTCCATCTATCATTCACTCACTTCCCGTCTCCTCCTCTCTCTCTCTTTCTCTTCCTTCGATGGATTCCTTCGTCCTCTCTGCGTTTCTCCTTTTTTCACTTTTCATCCCTCTGTTCTCCCCTCCTGGTGTCTGTTCTTCACTACTGTCCTTCTCCCTCCTTTCTCTTTTTACTCATATCCCTACCTTTCTTTCGTCCCAATCCACCTCATTTCTATTTTCCACCTTCCTTTCCTCTCATCTTACTCGCATCCCTAATTCCTCTCTAGATCCTCCTCTCCCCCCTCGTCCTTCACCCCCCCCTCCTCCCGTCTAATGGCGAGCAGAAGCTGCCAGATACTGCGAGGTGTAATGTGCTGTCTGATTCCTCTCTTAGTGTTCTTAAATGATTGCTATTTATTTGTCAAGCCAAGCGTTGAACGCTAATTAAGGAGAAATGCTTTGAACTGCCTTCTGTGTGTGTGAGAGTGTGAGTGTGTATGTGTGTGTGTGTGTGTGAGAGAGAGAGAGAGAGGGAGTGTGTGTGTGTGTGGTGCAGTTTGAAGATGGAGGAAGTTGTCATTGGTGAGTTGATCCTTCGCCGCTTTAAGTGTTCCTACAAATTTGTGTGTACTTGTGTGTGTGTGTGTGTGTGTGTGTGTGCTGCGATCTGTCCCTGAGGTTCTCATTCCAAACACACACACACACACACACACACACACACACACACACACACACACACACACACACACACACACACACACAAGCAGCTGGTGTTTCAGAGACTCCAATGATACGATTGGCCCCTTCTCGTTGTGCACTGTTGATGTCAGAGCAGAGCTGCGCTGTGATTGGCTGCGTCCGGGTCTGTGAGAGCATCAGGTAATCAGCTTAGTCTGTGTCTGCGATGTGATTGGCTGCTGCTCTTGTCAGGCTTGAGCGGACGGCTCTCCTACTTGTGGAGGAGATGATGCATCCTCGCTGATTCAGGATTTGTCGTAAAAACCGTCTCATTGTCAGTTTGATATGAATACGCTGAGCCGAGAGTGTCGGATCGACTGTTTGTCCGTAGCAGAGACGAGCAGAGGCGTGAAGCCCCGCCCCCTCAGCTGCCATCACAGCCATCATAGAGCATGAAAACAATTTATACTGCGTTTATTCTGCAGAGGAGGTCCTCTCCCGTCCCGTCAGATCCAGCAGATGGCATGAAAAAAAAAAGTTTTTTCCTCACTGTCACTGAAGAAGTTTGCTGGTCGTGTTTTGGGATCGCTGTCTTCTTTCTTTTCTTCTTCTTGGGCATCAATCAGATTAATTTAAACGAGCTGTGCGCTCGCTTAAAGTTAACTGGAACTGTCTTCTAAAGGTGGAAAAACTGAGGACTCTGCATCTCTAGACTACAGGTTTCCTTCCATAGTCCAAAAGCATGAATGTATAGGCCGACTGAAGGCTGTAAATTAACCCTAGATGTTCGTTCTTGTTCTATCTGTTGATTGATTTCATGATTATTCATAAAATGGCACAAAAACAGTAAAAATGTCCAATACCTGCTTCAGAAAGGTCAAAATAATGTCTTTAGATGGCTCGTCTTTCTCCTCACCCCAACAACAGTCAGTTTTATGTCACAGAGGACACATTAAATCAATTAGTCACTTATTAATAGACTTAGACTTAGAGCTCCTTGGTTTACAACGACCTGGACGAATGGAAATCTCCACAGACCAACAAGAGAGCTGAATGTGGAAGTGTAAGCCACCTCATGGCTCCTGGAGTTGGGAGCGACTTCAATAGTGTGGAGTTTGTCAAACGCGTTAAGACTGTAAAGCAGATCCACTCCAAAACAAAGCCGGAGCTGTTAATATGGAGCATCCAGCTCCGTTACAAGGCAAAGCTTTCACTGGGATGACAAACAGGCTCCAACGACCACATACTGCCTGCTACTGTATATAAAGAGCATTATTCCACCATTGATGTAATGAATGTGAATAATGCTAAGGAGATTAGTCAATTAATTAATTAGTCGATGAACATCGAATTAATCAACAACGGCAACAACTTCCATAATTAAGACATTCATCAAGGAGAAAATGTCACCTCTCCTCTGGCCCCAGCTCTGTGCAGCACATACACATATATATACACACACACACACACACACACACACACACAATATATACACAGTATATCTCTGTGAAGTTCCTCCATCCTACAGTCTGAGGAGGTGGACCTTCTGCCTTTCTTCTCATTTCCTGTAACATAGCAGAGAAGAAGCCAGATGTGACACGTGTGTGTGTGTGTGTGTGTGTGTGTGTGTGTGTGTGTGTGTGTGTGTGTGTGTCTACCATGTGTAATATACACTGTGTTGGTCCAGTTTTATCCATCGTCTCTGCTGGTTGTTGCTTTTTTTTGTGCTGTGTCTGGTTGCAGCCTCAGGGCCTCACTCCCACAGGAATGTGTGTGCGTGTGTGTGTGTGTGTGTGTGTGTGTGTGTGTGTACATGTATGAGTGTGTGTCAGCTGGACTGAAGCTGGCGTACAGGTGCACCGCTGCCTCGCCAGCACTTCCTGGTAATTAATTACTTCTTCCTGCCTCTCTCTCTCTCCCCCTCTCTCCCTCTCTCTCTCGCTCCCTCTCTGTCTCTCTCTCTCTCTCTCTCTCTCGTAGTCGTGATGGTAGAATTTGATGACATGCGAGCGTTTGCTTCTTGCTTCGGTCACATGAGGACTTAAGGTTAGAGTGGGAGGAGGACACGGAGGAGAGTAGGAGGGCGAAATGAGAAGGTGCTGTTCTGTTCGCACCCAGCAAGGACTCGGGATGTTGTTAGCCTAGTTAGCTTAACATCGGTTCTGTTCAGGTGACTTCCAAAAAGTTCAGAATCCAACAGCTTTTAAAGTCCAAACACATCAGATCCTGTTTGCTTCATCGCACATAAAGAAAAAAAGGAACAATAGTTTGTTTTCTGTCCCCACGGTCATCTACCCAAACAATTTCGTTCGCTTCTTTTCATCTCTGTCTCTCTCTACCTTCCCTTACATTCCTCGTCTTATATTCTCTCTCTCTTTCTCAGACTTCCTCTCTCTCTCTCTCTCTCTCTCTCTCTCTCTCTCTCTGGTAATCTATCTTAGTTAATATCGTCTCTGTGAGCAGCTGGGTACCGCAGCCCAGTCAGCTCTGTGAGGAACAGACCTCTGGTTGTGTGTGTGTGTGTGTGTGTGTGTGTGTGTGTGTGTGTGTGTGTGTGTTTCTCCACAGAAGAAGATAGAGACAGAGAGAAAACAAGATGATATAGGAAGCAAAACAGCAGAGAGAGGGTGGGAGCCTATAGGCAGTTTAAGGCTGGAATTATAAATATACTTTATGATGATATCTATATGAATATATCTATGAATATATCTATGAATATATATCTATGAATATATATGTCTCTGGATATATGGAGAGCGAGGGATGGTTCAGTTCACATGATGTGCAGCACAGTGTGTGTAGTGTGTGTCCCTGGTTGAACACATTCATCATGTTTAAACATATGATGGTTAAACATAGGATTGAAATATTGCACATATATTTATATACATTTATACATATTTACATACATTTATAATGTTTCAATCAACGTGCAATATTGCATTCCACATTGGACAACATACATGTGCAATCCATACTCAAACAATGTACCTACCTCTGTGTTCATACTTTATACTGTACATACTTTTAGATCAATTATATTTTTAATATTAAGATCTTTTTTAGATAACTTTATCCTGCTTTCTTGGCATTCTTTTTCTTCTAATAACATCATGTTAAAGGTTTTGCTTGGTCTCGCTGTGTTGGTCTGAATGATGTGGAAAGCCTGGATTGCAGAGTGGAGATACTCTATGTGGTTAATAGATACATAGGAACATAGGATGGCATACGTAGGATCTTGTGGAGTTCAGAAGCTTGAAAGTCAGGACATCTTCACCTCTGCTGTTTCAGTATGATGTACAACACGTCATCCTAACTTTATGGATCGGGCCGATAGCGTGTGGTGAAGTGAGACGGATGGAGACGGGCCAGACAAACAGGTAGAGAGGGGACCGGAGCAGAGAGCGACACACACACAGTGTGTGTTTGTGTGTGTGTGTGTCGGGTGTGTGTGTGTGTGTGTGGGGGGGGGGGGGGGGGGACACAGACGGGTATTTTGTCTCTCCTCTCGTTGCCAGGGTGACCGGCCGGGTCTGGCTCGATGCTGGAGTGCGAGAAGAAAAAAAAAAAAAAAAAAACAAAGAAAAGAAGGAGAAAAAGAAAGAAAAGCGCCACAATCAATGAGACCCCTTTTTGTTTTAGTGGGAACCCCCTTTTACCCCCGATGACACACACACACACACTCACACACTCACACACACTCGGACAGAGGAGCAGGATGACTGAATTGATGTGTGATTGTGTGTGTGTGTCTTTGTGTCTGACTCCCTCTCCCTCCGTGTGTGTGTGTGTGTGTGTGTGTGTGTGTGTGTGAGTGACTTTATTTAAGACAAGGGCCCTTTTGTTTTAAGCAGCAGAATGGCTGTGAGGCCGAGGCTGGCCCTGTAATTGGCCTACTTAGGCCCTGTTTAGCATGAGAAAAGCCTTCCTTGGCCCGCCGGTGCCAAGCCAACTCTTGTTTAGAGCCACGGAGAGGACGAGCGCGCTGATCAGAATTCAGATTAGCCCCCCAAAAAACATCCATCGCACCCCCCCCACACACACACACAACAACCCCCCCCCCCCCCCTTTACTCTCTACTCCCTCCTTGCAAACACACTTCTCTCACCCTCTCCCACTAAATACACTGCACACTAATTACTTAAAGAGAAAGCTGGGAAAAAAGTCTCCCCTTTAACGGAGTAGCACTGGAGTCTATTTAAAGGCAAGGAGAGGTGTGTGTGTGTGTGTGTGTGTGTGTGTGTGTGTGTGTGTGTGTGTGTGTGTGTGTGCGTGTGTGTGTGTGTGTGTGGAGTGGCAGGTTCTTTTTCTTTACCTCACTTTTTGTGCCTCCTTAAAAAAAAAAAAGACCCCTCTCCTCCATCCCTCTCTCTCTCTCTCTCTCTCTCTCTCTCTCTCTCTCTCTCTCTCTCTCCCTCTCTCTCTCTCTCTCTCTCTCTCTCTCTCTCTCTCTCTCTCTCTCTCTCTCTCTCTCTCTTCAAATCGGCCCAGATGCCACTTGTTGCCTCCGAATCATTGAACTTAATTAGCGGGACAATGTGTGAGCGGTTTTCTAAGTTTGAGCCGTAAACAGTAGAACAGTAGAGCGAGAGAGTGAGAGCGAGAGAGGTGGAGGTAGAGGAGGAGGAGGAGGAGGAGAAGGTTAGACTGGGAGCCGTGGAGGGAGATCCAGCGTCCCCACGCTGAGCAACATGAAGTCCAAGGTCTCATGGAGGTAAATACCAGCACAGCCTCGCTCTATCTATCTATTATATATCTATCTACAGTTGATATCTGTCTATCAGCTATCCCTCCATCCATCCATCCATCCATCCACCTCTCCATGCATCTATCTCTTAGCACTCAGATTCAGTACGTCTAAGTCAGGTCAAGACAGTATCTTAATGATATTCGATTAAAAACTAAAAAACTGTTTCAGTTCTGGAATCATTCAAGTTCACTGACTGGCTCAGGAAAGTTCAGATCAGAGGTTCTAGATGCAGATACCTCTACACAAACATGACTATGAAAACCATCACATGTTGATCTGTCTATTGTATCAGACTGTGGCTGAACGGTGTTCTTTTTATAGCATGAATAGAATAGAATAGAATAGAACTTATTCATCCTTCAATGGGGAAATTTCAAATAAAGTCTAGCTGGATACAGTAGAAGGATAATAGCTTAAATCTACATGCAGAAGTCTAGTTAAATTTGTCTTTCATCTTCTTAATTTTCTGGCAACATTGTCTGGATATAATATGGTTGAATAATCTCAATTTGTTCAAAGTTATAAGACAGAAAATGTTAATCCCAGCATTGTTCCTGGTATCAGGTCAGTGTGAGTGACCTCTCTTGAAATCTAAATATCCGTCTTCTCCCTTTTTGTGGGAGCTATCTCTCCGTCTTTCCATCAATCAGTCCCATAATAATTTGTCAATATTTCAAATTATCTACATGTCTATCCCAGGCGCTCTCCTCCGTCCAGGTTCAGTAAGGATTACGTGCCAGGACCGTCCCAGATGTTTCCCAGGTGCTCGGCGGATCTGATCCGCATCAACCCGGTTATCAACGACGTCTCTGATCGACGAGGACCGTGGATCATTGTTTCAGATGAATCCTTGACGAGAATAGAATAGAATAGAATAGAATGTGCCTTTATTATCCCGTCAAGACGCCTTTGCTCTTTTTGTTTTCAGATCGTCCTCAGTTGTACAACTTTCATTCACTTTTATTTGGTTATTTTACAATTTTTTTTTTACACTTTTAGTGAAAACAAACTGATGAGTTGTGACTACTCCGACTTTTTTACAATTACAGTTTCAACTAATTCCAATCTTTTTAAAATTATTACATATTATATTATATTCATCTTCAGTGTTTTGACTCTTGATCAGTAATTTTTGTAAACAATCTCACGTGACATTACACGTTTAACCCCGCATCAACAATCACCAAAGCATCAAAACCAAAGACATGATATTAGGTGTTAAAAAGGATTAAAAGTTGGTTTTCAGTTTGGGGAAAAAATGAAGGCCCTTCAAGAGTATTAAAAAGTCTTAATCAAGGTTTAATGAGGTGTTGAATTGTGTTGTTATCCAAGCTTTTGATTGCTAAATGTCTGGTGTGTTTATGGTGAAAAACTGAGTCAGTGTCATAACTTTTCTCAGCTGATCTGAGGTCTGTTCTATGGTTTGTGCTCTAAGTCGAGATATGTTGCTGATGACAGCTGGAGATGGTGATGAGGTCCTAACGTTTTCTCTGGAAGGTCTTTAAGAAGTCTTAAAAAGGTGTTGAAGTTAATCCAGGGTGTCAAACTGTAGATTTTTGAGAAATTACTATAAGTTTTTGTCTGTTTAGTTGTTGGTAGATTTCACCTTCCACCTAGATTTCAGTTTGGAGAAGCTGTCTGCATCCTACCTGCTCTCCTCTCCCAGACCCAGTCCCAGTCCCACGTGATAACTAAGTCTCTCTCTCTCTCTCTCTCTCTCTCTCTCTCTCTCTCTCTCTCTCTCTCTCTCTCTGACTCCAGTCCATACTGGGTGGCGAGTTGGGTCTGGGGAGTCCCAGCGCGGCGTCGCCCACCAAACCAGCCGGCCAGTACTACCAGCACTACAGCTCCAACCCCCGGAGGAGAGCGCTGCCCATGGACACCATGGGTGAGGCACACACACACACACACACACACACACACACACACACACACACACACACACACACACACACACACACACACACACACACACACACACAGAAGAGATGAGGGTGAGACAATGAGGATGTTAATTTGCCCTTTTTTAAGGGGCACATTGGGAGAAAATATTAATAATGCTTTTTTATTAATATTTGAAGCCATAATGAATCAAAGATAAAATGAGTCCCACTCAAATATAAACCAAAGCAACTTCAATAGTGCTTTAATATATTTATAAAATATATATAATATTGATTAGAGCCACAAGTTGAAATCACTGAGTTGAGGGAAGACTTTATTTGGGGACTGTTTGGTTTTGCAGAATAAATAAAGTCGCTAATAAAAAACCAAACAAATACGTTCTTAACTTTTCGACCACACATGGAAACACAAAATTCTTCTAGGTTGAGGTTTTCCAAACCACATATCAATAAAGAGCACAAAACAAAGATGTAAAAATGTTTTAGTTTTCTGCTTTTGGGGCGACATTTTAAAGGCATCAGGTGCCAGTCGTGAATAACGAAACCAAAATGAAAGTGAGATAAATTAAGCGCTAACGTAGCGCTAACGTAGCTAACGTAAACAAACGTCTTTCTACGGACTCCTTCCTGCATCTTAGCCCTGGAACTTCAGGGCTAAGATGCCGGGGAAACATCTTAACCTGGACTGATCCCAGTCCACAGCCGCACACAGTGTGTGTGTGTTTGTGTGTGTGTGTTTGTGTGTGTGTGTGTGTGTGTGTGTGTGCGCGTGTGTGTGTGTGTTAGAAAGGGAAGAAAATGCAGGGAAGTCTTTTAGAAAAGCGGGACAATGGTGGCCGGGGTGCAGCCTTGGTAGCTTTAGCCTTGAGAGGACACAGACACATGTCGACTCTGGGCCAATTTCCAAAAAAAAAAAAAGAAAAAGAAAAAAAAAAAAAAGAAAGAATGAAAAAAAAGAAAAAAAAATGCTCTTTCATTTTTCCATCAAAGTCTCACCTTCCCAGTTGATCGACCGCTCCCTCGCTCTCTCTCTCTCCTTGAGAGAAACCCTGAAAAATAATATAAACATGTCAAACGCTGCCCTCCTTCCTTTTATCAAACTCGGAGAGAGAGAGAAAAAAAAGAAAACCTAACCTGGCCCCCTTTTTTCTTTCCTTTTTTTTCTCTTTTTTCTCTCTTTTTTTATTCTCCCCTTTTGATTTCCTGCATCTCTGACTGCTCCGCGCTTGTTTTTGCTCCCTTTGTAAACCCATCGACGGTGGCAGCGAAAGGCAAAGTGGCCTCTCTCTCTCTCTCTCTCTCTCTCTCTCTCTCTCTCTCTCTCTCTCTCTCTCTCTCTCTTTCACCAGCCCGATCGATTAAATTCACACAAATCAAAACCAGAGCCTCCTTTTTCTTCTATTTTCTGCTTTTAACGGAGAGAAATAAAAGCCTCTTGGCCTGTTAAACTCCTCATTCATTGTTTTCTCTTTTTTTTTTTGCTTTTTTTCAGAGGTTCACACAAAAAAAGTGCGGAAGGTCCCTCCCGGCTTGCCGTCCTCAGTAAGTGATAACATGGCTTTTATTTATTATTTATTCTGGAGTATTATTGCCTCTCCGAGTGTGTGTGTGTGTGTGTGTGTGTGTGTGTGTGTGTGTGTGTGTGTGTGTGTGTGTGTGTGTGTGTGTGTGTGTGTGTGTGTGGCAATAGAGAAGCTGCTGCTAGTGGAGCTTTGTTGTCAACTCCTGTTTATTTTGTTTGTTTGTTTGTATTGTGGAATAATTTTAAACCAGAGTTAATAATCTGATATCGATAAGAGAAAGATGTTGCTCAAGCTTAATTCTTTTTTTTTAAAGTGACGTGACTGATTTTATTGATTATTGATGGATCGGTCGATTGGTCTGTTGGACTGTAGAAGGTGGTGGAAGGTTCTTGTTGTATTGTTGGAAACAGGTGTGAAATTTACCGTAATGTTTCTATCATAGACACTTCCTGTCTTTTGCTTCTTTGCCTCGAAAAAAAAAGAAATTCTTTAATAAAAGTTGAATATTGTGCTAGTTTTTATCTCACATATCTAACATTATCAGCATTCTGCAAACATAAATAACATTGGTAATGTTTTTTTTATCTATACACACCACATTATACTACTTATTACATGTATTACAGCTTCATGTTATCAGGTGATTGGTTTGTTGGGCTGAATCAGTAGGTGACAGAGGATTTTTTAAAATTTCTTATCTTTTTGGAAGCTTTAAAATACCTTAATTTCCACCATTATAAACACTTTCCACCTTTTGAGTTTTGCTTTTTCAAGTCTAAGAACCAGGATTATGAAGACCTGCAACTCTCAAAAGTAGGAAAGATAAACTCAAACTGTAACATTCTCAGCTTTATGCAAAACATTTATTGCAGCCTTTGATGTAGTTGCACAGTAACAATTTGTATTTAAAAGTTGCATTTTGCAGTTTTGTCATGATGATATCGCACATTATTAAATGCACTTTGTACTGAGTTATACGGCGTTGGCAGAACATGTCGAGTGCATAGCAAAACGTTGCCCAGAACGTCTCCGTATCGATGACTTGTCTTGTTTGTTGGGATGGTGGGATTCCTGATCTGTTGGTTGGAGGATTCGGAGGATTTAACCCCGCGTGGTGAGTTCAGAGACTGAACACGTAAAATGCAGAAACATTCCGCTGAGCTGTCACGAGCTTAATCGCCAGCTCTCACCAAACATTTGCTCTCGTCTCGACCCAGAGCGTCAGACGTCTGGAGACGTCGCTCTGATCCCGGGCGTCAGCCTCGTCCGAGCCGTAAAACATCACGAGATCAGGATCTGATCGGCTCAGTATTCCCATGGAGCCCGGCTGGGAATTGACCCCAGCTGTTCCCGGGTCTGCGGCTCAGCTGGAGCTGGACCGACTTCACGTTTTGTAGTTTACGAGGCTGCTCGTTGTACCTGAGCTCACAGCTCCAGAGGAAGAGTGGAAACCTCGCTGCGATTCCTCGACAAACTCCACCTTCAGCTGCTCTGATGTGAACACTAAACTCATTAGATTTATTTCCCAAACTGTGACTCTTTTTCTTCTTTACGGGGCCGCTTCCTTTCTGCCTCTGACTTCGTTAATCGTCCGTTAACGACGGCTCAATGTACGGCGCGTCGGGCTCCTCTGTGGCTCGGCGGGAGTCCGCCTTTCTGTGGCCTCGGAGCGCTTTGTCCCGGCTTCCTCCTCGCTTTTCCTCCCTCCGTCCTCTCTGTGTGGGGAGGGAGGGGGGAGGGGGGGAGGAGGAGAGAGAGGAAGAGGGGAAGGCTGGTACACAAAGAGCAGGGAGGAAGCACAGGTGGATGTGTGTGTGTGTGTGGAGAAACAAACAAAAAGTGACTGTAGCTTTATTTTGAGCTCAAGTCCAGAGCAGGAGAGTCTCTAAATACATTCATTGAAGCTATAAACCTTTGTAATATTATAATTCAAATCAGTTAAATCTTTATTATTATTTACAAGCACATTTAAAACAGTCGAGGACGACCTGAGCGCTAAGTGGCTACATGCTAAGTGCTGACCTACAGAGAACTGGACAACATCAGCAGAAGGATGTTAGATAATCTTATCACATTTAAGTAAAATTGTACTCAATACTCAGTATTGAAGCTTTTAATATACAGTGCTTCCTGTGCTGTAGCGTGATCCACGCTGGACACACAAAGCACTGATTTAATGTTTTCCTGTTTGGAGTGGTCAGTCTTTTCTTTCTTCAAGGCAGGATGGAGTGATGAAGATGAATTTCTTTCATTCTCATCTTCGCTCTTATTGATCAGACAGATCTACCACGCCTCTATCACACGATTCCAGCTGATTTTGGTGCAAAATTCAAGTTTTTGTGCCAAATTTCCCAAATTTTTATGTACTATAGCTCCATGCAGGTGTTATAGGTGACAATATTTCATCCTACAGACTCTACTTTCAGAAGGATGAATGTCCAACACATTGTTATATTAGATATTTTAATTAGAGTTAGAAATAGTTCAGTCTCACTCCATAACGCCCCAGCTTGCTTGAAACTTCCATATCAACAAATCTAAAAAGAAAATCACCTTATGAAAGCGTAAAGATGTTGTAGTGACATCTGAGAGGTTTAGATGTTTCCATTACCAGTTTTTTATTGTGGTATTTAGGTTTTGGAAATGCTTAGGTAAAGAGACAGTTAGATTATCACACTCCACTTTAACCTTAAGATCTACTGCTTTGTGCTGCTCCTCGTGGCCCTGTCCGGTCCCTCCTTTTCTTCCTCTCTGCTCTGGTTCCTCCTTCACGTCTGCTGGCGTCTCCTCCTCCGTTTCCACCTCTGTGATGTGACGTTGTCTCGCCCTCGGAGTCGAGCCCAGTTTGACCCAGGTCCTGCTGGCACAGGAGGAGCTAGGACCGCTCCGATGCTTTTATTTTGAAAATCCGTCGTATTGCTGGCAGGTGTTTTCACAGTCGCCTCTGGTTTAGTAACCCGTGCTCTCAGATTGAGATGTGCCCGTTCTCCTCCTCCTCCTCCTCCTCCTCCTCCACCTCCTCCTCCTCCCTTTGGACCCAGCAATCCAGTCTGGGTCCGGGCGGCCGAGCGGAGCGGACTGCGATAGATTTGCAGATTCATCAACACTCGAACAAATCCGAGCTAAGAATAGGTGTAGCTACAGTAACGGCTAATTAACGGATTGCACAACGTTACGCGTGACGCATGAAGGCAGCTGGGCAAAATCATATTAATGGAAACAAATACTCCGATATTAGAACGATGGTGATAATTAGCTTTTATTCACTTTTTTTTTTTGCTTCCTGTCTGAAATAACAGCACATTGCCTCCTCCATGCATCCTGCTCACACGTCATTTAGTTATGGCGTGTTTAACGGCCGTTAACGTAGATAGAGGGGAGGGAAAAATGTTTTAATCTCTAAGAACGACTGGAAATAATCCAGACTGAGAGGTGACGTTACTCTGTATATTAAGATGATCTTTTCTCTGAACATGAGGTTGTTTTTGCTTTTTATTGTCATCTGACACATGATGCGTTTCTCCATGTGCAGTAAATGTGCCCAAAGCAGAAGGAGAATGTTTTAAGCGGATGCTAAAAATTTGCTTTGATCTGACTCTAGTCTAACCGGACAAGTAACACTGGGAACTGGGAACAGCTGTTAAATTCTTTACTTTACACACTGGTATTATTTTAAGCTCTAATCTTACTCTCCTTTTTTTTTAGAATAGACACAAGAATAGAACAGTTTTACTCCATTTTTGTAGTCTCACTTTGCTTTGTCTTGCACAGTTTGTTTTAGTACAGTATTTAGAAATACAGGTTGCATTTATTTTTATTTGTTTTATAGGAGGTCCATAATATATGGACCCCCTCGAAAATCTGAGAGGGAGCAATTTCTGGCTATTTCTGTAAAATAATGTAAAATATGGTACGTTTATGTAAAATTTAAACACATAAGGAAAGCAGTTTGAGGTCAAGGAGTGTGACCAGCAGAGTGTGAGACATCAATATAGTCCAGAGTGACTAACTAACCAGTACGACAATAGAAGATAGAAGAAGATGTGTGTGTGTGTGTGTGTGTGTGTGTGTGTGTGTGTGTGTGTGTGTGTGTAATCTTACAGAATGGGTCGGTACGTTCTTGATACGGGTGTAAACACAGCTCTCACTGTGACTGTGGAGACTTTGTTGTTTCGACCTTTTCTGTGCTAAAGTCGGCTCCATAGGTCACGCTCTTACTGTACAGACAGGCCACAGTATTCACAGTATTTCCTGTTTGTAGCTGTATTACTTATTTCTCTTGTGTGACTTAGAAACCTATTCGAAACCTGGCTTGATAAGAGGTCCGAACTCAGCTTTTGTCTTGTTTAACGAACTGCAGATGTTCCTTTTCATTCCTGATTCTCTGAATCAGACAGTCAGACAGTTTTTCACAAAACAAGATCGATATCTGTAGAACACTCACAGGTCTTTCCATTGGAAGGTGTTTTGCCTTTAATATAAGGACGTAATTGTCATTTTCTTACGTTTTTGTCTCTCTACTCACATGTGGGAAAAAGTTCAGTTTCTCACTGTCTTGTTTCGAAGCAAACTGGTCATGTATAAAGTGTTTTTTACGCTTTTATTTTGTGTCTTCACCACCAGTATTTTCAGGTTTTGTGCATATCTAATGGTAATGCTAACCCAGCAGGTGCTGTCATTGTAGTCTGGTCACCTGAGTGTTATTGTCTCTGTTGTGTTGCATGTCTTCCTGCGGCTCCTCTTTGCTCCGTTTGTGCCGACGTGTCGTTGTCAAAGCTGCAGTGACCAGCGTGTGGCCACTAGGGGCAGAATGAGCAGCGCCGCCATGTTAGCAACACAAGCTAACACCAGTCCGATTTTAGCTGCGTCCTCAGTTTTGGTTTGAAACGGCCTTTTCACATCCCTCAGGAGGGCGAATGAAGGAGGCTGAATTACTTTATCGGATCTTAAGGTGACGTTATTAATTCACACTCGCGAGCCTTCACTTCTCCTCAATGATATCTGTGGGGGTTTTTTTCCACGTCTCTCTGAAGTGGGTCTGAAACCTTCAGCCGACACAATCAGAAATCTCTCTTTCATGCACGCTGTTAACTCTTCCGGATGATTCCGAGATGTTTCCAGCATCGTTTCTGGTCGTTTTGGTTTCTTCTTGATTTCCTTTGCACCCCCCCCACCCCAACCCCCCCCCCCCCCCCCCCCCCCTCCTTCCCCATGTGCTCCAGCGTGTGAGCGTCCTCCATTGAAGGCGAAAAGTCTTGTCTGTTTCCTTTCATCTCAGTTTCTCTGCCTCACATCCAGACTGCAGGCGACGGGTCCTCCTCTCTTAAATTAATTCATTCCTCTCTCTCTCTCTCTCTCTCTCTCTCTCTCTCTCTCTCTCTCTCTGTGTCTCTCTCTCTATCTTCCTCCCCGCGCTGCAAGTTTGTTATTGTTGTTTGTCAAATTTAGTTTGCTGAGTTGATGATTTACTTTGAGAAACAATTAAACGTCACTTGAGAGGAGAGCGTGGGATGTCTTTGTAATCAAAAGGAAATTAGGCATCAGTTGCTAACATTAGCAGGTTGCGGAGTGCCGTCTCGCTGTTGTTTTTCTTTGTTGGTGTTGGGAGGATAACAGCTTTTTTTTTTTGTTTTTGTTTTGTTTTGTTTTTTTGTTTTTTTTTACCCCCTCTTCTTAAGATATCATTGTTTTAGTTAATTTGTTGTTCGGGCTGATAGAGTCTCGGGTCGGTCCTCAGAGCTTTGCTACTGCTGAGAGAATAAACAACTAAACACACACATACACACACACACACACACACACACACACACACAGATATAGATCGAGATAATCCCTCCCGAAAAATGACACTAATGAAAGCGTGAAAATGGAGCTATTAAAGGAGCAAGAACGAGATGACAAATGTGGAAATATTGAGTTTATTTCGTGCTGTTGTTCCTCTTTTTTTTCTTTTTGTTTTCATTACACACACACACACACACACACACACACACACACACACACACACACACACACACACACACACACACGTAGCTACTGGCTGGTTGTGCCCATGGAGATTCGACGTGTGAAGAAAATCACATATGAAAGAATTTCATGACACAGCAACAAAACGCAACGTTTCATTTTGTGTCATAATATTGATATTTTTTTTGTCCCGTACGACTCGGTTGGCATATTTGTGAAATGATCTCGGATCCCTCGACTGCTCTAATCCTGTCTGTTTGGCTCTTATTGGATGTGAAGCCGACTGGAACCTGTTCAGATCTAACGATAAGTGGATATAGCTTCTGCCTGGTCGTCCCTTAATCCAGAACAGAGTAAACAGCTTGTTTTAATCAAATTCCCAAATTCTGATATTAGACATCCTCTGCTGTTTATTTGCAGCGTATTTTTTTCTTCCTAAATAAAATGTGCTTTGAATGTGCTCCACTCCTCTGAACTTGAGCATTTAAAAAGACTTTTTTTCTCTGAGTAATTCAGAGCATATATAAAGGAGTGTCGACTATTACTCAGCACAAAGTATTAATAGTGAGGATCTGGTCACATTTTTTTCATTTTTGAGAGCGTGTTGGTGTGAATTAATTGTCCCTAAAGATGTAAAAATGGATAAAGGATGTTACGGATACGTACAGTCCTGTCTTTATTGCATTTTCTTCACGAGACGTTGTAGAAATACAAAAACTCAAAATGCACAGAATACAGGTTGTAAAAATGTCTTTTTCCATGCCTGTAAAGTCTTTATACAACATCACAAATACGACATCACAGCTACAAAATGACGTTTTGTTGTTTTTTTTACCTGAAGTTCAGCATCTAGTAGTGTTAGTAAGTTTTAATAAAGAGGATCCGGGATCTTCAGCTTCGTCCTCAGACCTCGGCCTCCTCAGGCTGGAATCCTGGGGACGTCACTGCTTTCTGTTTTCCTTTTTTTTTTCTTTGGTTTTGTTTGTTTGTTTGTTTGTTTTTTCCTCAAAGAATATTCTCGAGCCCTGAACCCACAAAATCCTCTCAGCGATCTGACCGGGGCGATCCGCTCCCATCTCTGGCTATTTCCCACTCTTACTCTCTCTCTCTCTCTCTCTCCCTGGCTCTCTCTCTCTCTTTCTGTGTGTGAGTGTCTCTCTCTCTCTCTCTCTCTCTCTCTCTCTCTCTCTCGCGCTCTCGCTCTCCTCGGCTCAGATGCGGTTTTGTTTAAAGTCGACAGCGTTAATTAAATTAAGCCAGGTCTTGCAGAAGGCACAGTAGGAGAGCCGGCGGTTCCCGGTGGGCCGCGGGTGGAGGATGGACGGGGGTGTGTGTGTGTGTGTGTGTGTGTGTGTGTGTGTGTGTGTGTGTGTGTGGAGGTGGGGAGGGGGGTGGTGGTAGTGATGGAGGTGGTAGAGAAGGAGGGGGGTTGTTACGTAGAGGCCTTTCTGTGAGCCATACTGCCCCCTTCAGGCGGCCCCAGGTAGCTGTGGAGCCTCAGAGCCCAGCCAGGCGTCTGTGCTGAGGCTCCTTCACTCTCTGGAGAGGATGCTCCTCCGACTCTGAGCCTGCTGAGCCGCTGGGGCCTGAGGATGCTTCAGAAGGTCTGCTCACACACCTCCAGACACCTCCAGCTTGAGCTACGAGTCAAAAATGAACAATAGGTTCCTCTAATGATCAGAACAGAACAGAACAGAGAGCTTTCTCATTGTAGCGGCAAGTACAGCTAAATCACAAAGGCTACATCACGGCCCTAATGTACATACTAATGCATACCAATACAGCTGTAGTAACAATTAAAGATGTTTACAAAGAAGATGATGTTTCTGCAGCAACATATTGCATGTCAGGCAGACGTGATGACTCCCAGTGTGGATGATAATGTTGTAAATGGAAGATTATTCCATGTAAAACACTTGGTTTCATTGTTATTGCATTGAAAAGATTGCAAATGATTCAAAATACGGATACGAATGATGTTCGATATTTAAAATCTCATGAATGTTTTCTAAAGTAACTAAAAGTTTATTTGTTCTTGAACATTTCAGAAATGTTCTAGAACTATAGGAATAAAACTATAGGAATATAGGACCCAACCATGATGTAAACGCTTGGAAAACATTTGCAGATCTTTCGATTCGACGTGTTTTATCACAAAAATAACAAAAGATGGAAACTTTTACCAGCAAGGTTGAGATGAACCAAAGATTGTGCATATAAAACCAAATTATTGCAAATTATTATTAAGTAATGTAATAATCACATCACCTGCATTGTGAGATGTATTGGCCCCAGTGGTACGGTTGCAGATTGCAACCAAATGAACAGTCCTCTCTTACTTTATAGTCTTCTTATAGTCTTGTCTTTATAGATATTTGTGAGATTTATAATAGATAATGACAAGAAGAGTTATATATTGTATATCTACCATAAGATTCGGGAATATATGAGCTGCTATTCAGATGGAAATCTTATTTTTCTATCCTGCAAAAACAAATCTTTTCAGGTGATTATATTATCTTTTATTTTTTATCAGTAATGATTTCAACATTGATTTATTTCAAGCTTGTATTCCTCATCAGATGTGAACGTCCCCAGAGGGTCTAATGTATATCCTGACACGCTAGCTTCAACAGGTACAAACTCCACCTGTGAATACTTAAATACACACGGTTCACACCTCCCTGCACCTCCATGCACAGCAGTTCTAACACACACCTACCGCAACATTTCAATTGGTGTTGTTGTTCTGCATATGTACTAAAAAACAACAAAACAACAACAAAACATACATACCTGACACTGTGTCGTCTCTGGCAGCTTTGTCTCATTGTCAAACCGGCTATAGTTTCAAACACGCATCCATCTGGCCAAGCACCAACGTTAAAAACACACATTAACCATGTTCCCGTGTGTGTGTGTGTGTGTGTGTGTGTGTGTGTGTGTGTGTGTGTGTGTGTGTGTGTGTGTTAGCATGCTGCTCAAATTAGCAGCATTTTACCGGCTCTTGGCAGAAGATGAAATGGAAAGGAGGCTATACTCTCATGGATGGATGGGAGGGAAGAGAAAGAGAGAGAAAGAGAGAGAGAGGGAGAGAGAGAGAGAGAGAGAGAGAGAGAGAGAGCGGAGGGTTGACATGCAAAAGGAGAAAATGAAAATCTCCTCAGACGTTTTTTAATTTTTCATCCGCTTTGTTCTGTCCTGCGCACTTGTTTATTTTGTAAAGATTCAGACACATTTTCATAATAATAATAATAATAACAATAATATTGATACTTTCAGCTACGTAGAGGACAACAACGACGATGTGTTGTGTGGTTTGTTTGTGGAGGTGGCGTGAGGCCGCAGGTCGCCATGGCAACAGCGCCGGTCCTCCACACAGGTGACAAGTGACGCTAACCTGCTGAAGGAAAACAAAACAAAACAAAAAAAACAGATTTTGAAGTGATTCCAAACACTAGGAGCAGGGATTTAAGAAAAAAAAGAAACAGTTTAGAACTGTGGAAAGTCTGAGAGTGGTGGAGTAATTCGTCCTGAGTCGATACAGAGCCGTGTTGTTGTCCTGCAAAAGTTTGCAGACGAGAAACTCTGAGAGAGACTTCAGCCCGAGATGACCTCACGGTCTGACACACACACACACACACACACACACACACACACACACACACACACACACTGATGCATCGGTGACTCATTCCTCTCGGGAACTTCACACAAATACGATCATCTTGTCCGTGTTTTTCCTGTTTATAACTCGGTTCGATTTTTTTTTAACTCGCTTGCAACACGACATGCTAAACGACACAGAAGAGAAGAAAAAAAAGGAAAAAAAAAAAAACGCTGCACGTGTGTGTATGTGCACGTGTGTTCAACGTGCATGCGGGCCTATAAGCTATTTGCTTGGCTCCCGGCCCCAGACTGTCCCACACTGGTGCTTTGGGCGGCCATTTTGTGTCAGATGGCAAACTGACTAATTGAATTACAAGGCGTCCGTTTGCATGTGAGTGTGTGTGTGTGTGTGTGTGTGTGTGTGTGCATGACTATGAGCTCTTCTTTTATTCAGCGAAACTAGATAATTCACACACATGATGTGCTCCGTGCAGCTAACACACCGTATAGTAAACATGTACCCTTGGATTGACGTGTTGATCATAGTTCATAGTTTTTTGAATGTGAACAGAGTTTAGCAAAGAAAATACAGATTTTTAGCCTCATAATCCTTCTGCAGCACCCTCAGCGTAATCTGTATCTGGGAAGACGAGCTGTAATAGTGACCTGGAGCTGAAACGGCGAGTGGTGTGGCTGCTAACGAGCTAGCATTGCGTCAGCCGCCTTCGCTCGCATCGTGTCCTGACAGATGAGCTTTTTTCCTTCGAGAGGAATATCGTTCGAGGCTCGGGCCTCGTCACGTCGTCTCAGCCTCAGACGTGTTCTCCTAGATTGGCCCCAGATGTCGGATGGCTTGATATCTCCATCTCTCTAATATTAACTTTGTCTCCAGTTGGCTGGATGTTCCCGAGTCTGTGGATCCATCCCCGTTTGTAAATACGAGCTGTTACGTTCGCTCGTCTAGTGCTGTCTGTCTGAGGCTGTGCCATCGGTTCAGCTCCACCCCCCCCCCCCCTCCTCCTCCTCCTCCTCCTCCTCCTCCTCCCACCCCTCTTCTTTTCTGGCACTGGCTCAGGCCAAGATGGTCACTTAATCGCTGATGTTGATGTCCGACCTTTACTTTGAAAAATGGATTTTTTTTTCCCCCCTCCGCAACTGCTTTAGTCCTTCACAGGTTCCCTGTCAATGAAATGACCTCAGTCTAAAGATGTTTGTTGCCTTTCTGTCCTTGTGAGAACCGTTGGCTTCCACAAAGACCCCTCACTCTTTTACACACACACGCACTCACACACACGCACACACACACAAACACGGATGCCTGCTGCAGATGTGAACGTTCCCTTGTGCATTCCAGAGCCCAAATATTTGGCTGCAGAAACAGGCAGCAGAGTGCGGCACTCTGATTTGCTCCAAGGCTACGATGAATATCACATGTTATCACACACACACACACACACACACACACACGCACACACACACAAATCACCCTTTTCTCGTGGTGACAAAACTGCTTTAAGTTGTTTATAATATGTTAAATCTTTCACAGCTGTCCTTCCCAGCTCAACCAAAATGTCACACTCAGTCCTCCGCAGACTTCGTTTCTATCTTTTTGCATATTTTATATTAATGAATGTGTGTTTTTTTTCTGTAAGATTACAAAACGTGATTTTCTGTTTGCAGAAATAAGTGAAGATACACTGTAATTCAAAGGATTAATCCTCAGGTGTCCGAGCTGGATGCTAATGTTACAAGTTGTCAAAACCATTAGATTGTAATTCAGATTTGTGAACTAATTTGTTGCATTGTAGCAGTGCTTTGCCACTGTCTAAAGCATGCAGGGCTGTTGATCTGCAGAGTAGATGAGGAGAGAAGATAGAAGACAGAAAAATCTGTGTATATTATGGTAAAAATCAGTAGCTTTTAGTCGCTCTTTCAGCAAGTTTCAGCAACTAAGGCCCAGAAAGAAAGTGTCTCCTCCATATGAAGACCCCATGCTGTCAGAAGAGTTGATGTTGATGCCAGGTATACATGATGATGGCTCTGGGTCATTCATGTCAATGTTGATCTAATTCATTCATAAGTGACTACATAAATGCCTGTATGTAACTTTACGACAGTATGTCCGATAGTTAAAGCCTTACGTTGGTGGAAGATCAAAGGCTAAAGTGACTGTTTGGTGGTAAATCAAACGACTGAATCACCCAAGTGGAGCTTTGAGTTAGCATCACAGACTTTGCAGATCCCAGGTTATCAAAGTAAGTGACCTCAGGCATGCTTTGCAGCTCTACTCCACCACAGTGCCCCTAGTGGCCAGAGCTCCATTACCCTGAAGGAAACCTATAATAAAATTAAGGCTAAATTTACAGTAAAATAGCAACTCAAATCTCTGAGCCAGTGGTGGAACCAGGCTTGTAAAGCACAGAATAGAAAATCTAATTACATTCAGGTCAGTTCCACCTTATTTAAAGTCCTGATTCATTACAAACATTATCTTGGGAGTCTTTGCATACACAGGACGTCTGAAGCTACGCTCTGATCCTTATAGATGCCTCATAGTGGACATAGTGTGTGACATAGTGTCAAAATGTCCCTGCAACAGGCAGAAAGCTGGAGCGGGCCCAGAGGCCGGGCGGGAGCTCGTCTGCTCTAATCAAACTAGCTCCTGAGTCCCGTTAGCGTCAGTAGCGCTGCATCCATCAGATATAGACGGACAGACTGGGCCAGAGACGCTGAACGGCGTCCATTCGTGTTTGACCTTCCAGCCTCTGTCATGTTTAACAGCCACGGTCGAGTTTACAAGTTGAAACGATGAATTATGGATACACACACACAGTGTGGAAAAGTTTGCATTCAACAAGTTGAACCACACCTTCAGCCCCCGCCCCTCTGCACCAGTATTTCCAGGAAGTTGAAGTAGGAAGTTTTTCCTCTTTTTTTTGTTTTTTTCCTTCGGTGAACCCCCGTCTATAGCGCTTCCCTCCAATTTGTTGAATTTCTCAAAATGTTCCGTTTGTTAGGCTGAAAAGAAAATCACAGAAAAATCACCATAAGGGCTGCTTTGCATTTTTAATTAAGAAACTAGCATATGAATATATTTGCATATTATTGAGTTGCAGATTAAATCATGCATACATAATTAGCGCGCAGCAGAGTTCTCTCTCTCTCTCTCTCTCTCTCTCTCTCTCTCTCTCTCGTTCGCTCTCTCTCTCTCTGCACTGTGCTTACTGTTTTTTCGGCAAGCTGTGGTTCTGATGGATGCCAGACACACACACATGCACACACACACACTCACACACACACTCACACACACACAGACACACACTCACAAACACACACACTTTTTCAGACACTCAGTCACATCACAGACACACTCACACACCCTCTCCAAACACTTTCGGCACTTTGTGTTTATGTGCGTCCTTGAGCGTGTGTGTGTATGTGTGTGCACGTGTGTGTGTGTGTGCATGTGCGTGTGTGTGTGTTTTTCTGTTTTTTGGAGGAAAATTATCGTCTGATTTTCCCCGTCAGAATTGAGGCCATGTCAGGTTTTTATCCTGATTACACAGGAGAGAGAATGAAGAACCTCATATCTGTCTGTCTATCTTTCTATCTATCTATCTATCTATCTATCTATCTATCTATCTATCTATCTATCTATCTATCTATCTATCTATCTATCTATCTATCTATCTATCTATCTGTCTGTCTGTGTCTATCTGTATCTAACCTCCCTTAAGCTACTCATTAAGCACTGATTGTCATGTGAACGGTGATTAAAAAGTTCCTTTCCTATGTAATCAATTACTTATTAGAGTATTCCCATAACTAACCCCCCCCCCCCCCCCCCCCCCCCATCACTTCCTCTGAATGTAACAGATGTAGACGAAGTAGAAAATAGGGCATTAAATTTTAACCCAGAGGACGTCCCCCAGGGCTGAACACACAGCCAGATAATTGCCAGATAATCTGCAGTTCCCCGTGTGGCCACTGGAGGCTGGTTCCAGTAGTGAGTCGATTCCCCCATAGACCTCCATGTCTATGACTAAACAGCAGGATGACAGCCTGGTACAAAAGGTGAATTTGTTCTGCTTGGTTTAAGCCCCTCTACATGACCAGGATATGTTTACATTGTTTTGTTTTTTTATATATAGAAACTACATAGAAATAGAATACATATGAATCATGGTGGTATCCCTCCTTTAAACTTGGACTTAAAGCATCAAATTTAAAGCTTCTGTTATTGGTAAAATAATATACAGAGCAGATAAAACAATATTTTGGAATCCTCTTAGGGTAATGTCACCCATAAACAGGTGATTAGTGATTTTGTTGATTTGTTTTTGGTATTTTGAAGACATGAATGTTGCATGTTTTGGTTTCGGCTGAACCTGTCTGCTTTGGAGAGTTTGTGCTTCTGGCAGTTTGTATGGAATAATTTTGCTTTTAAGATGAGATATGAAGTTAAAGAAACATGTTTGTTAATGATCTTTATGCTGTGTCTGTGGGGGTCCACCACCACCATATCGAGTGGGTCTAATTTCATCAGTGGAGTCCGGGTTGAGTTTCACTTTTGATTTTGCCTACCAGACCCCATGCACGTACCTCTGTGTGTGTGTGTGTGTGTGTGTGTGTGTGTGTGTGTGTGTGTGTTTATCCCTGTTTGTGTGCACTCACAACTCTTCAGTCCCGTCGATAACTTTATTGTTTGTGAATTCCGACCTGCAACATAAAAAGACTGGAATCAAAGGCTCACGATAGGAAGTGGCTGTATGAGGAGAACAAAGTGCAGTCGTGCTGCGTGTGTGTGTGTGTGCGTGTGTGTGTGTGTGTGTGTGTGTGTGTGTGTGTGTGTGTGAGAGAGAGAGAAACTGTGGGCCTTTAGGCCAGCACTGCTCCGTGTTTGAAAGAGAGAAAAACAAAAGGATTTATTGCAAAAAAAAAGGGAAGAAAGGAGTGCCGAAAAGAAGCAAAGAGAGAAAGAAAGGGTCTGGAAAAAGGAGGAGTGAAGGAAAAATAAAGAAAGGGCGGTGAAGGAAAGAGGGAAAGAAAGATTCAGAGGACAGTTCGCTGGGAACAGCGCAGAAAGGAGAGGTGGAGAAAGGCCGAGAGACTGATGAAGACAAAACAGAGTATAGAGAGAGAGGAAGAGGGAGAGAGATTGACAACTAGGCGTCGTAATGTGAAGGAAAATCCTGTCGGCGTGAAATCAGGATGAAATGTGAGATTATAATTCAACCAGGGATTTACTGTCATCTCCTCACCAGAGAGGAGGAGGAGGAGGAGGAGGAGGAGGAGGAGGTGGGGACGATGGGGGAAGAAAGGAAAGGAGCGAAATGGTTTGAGGAGGAAATAAAGGAGGAGGAAGAGCAAAACTGGCCGGGTCCATGGATTCTGAAAGAAGGTGGAGGATAAAAGGGAGGAGAGTGCGAGGGAGGGGGGAGGAGATGACGACGATGAAGAGAATAAAGATGGAAGGATGGACACTGAATGAAAGGAGCTGTGAAGAGGATGAAAGAGGGAGGAGGAAGACACCGAGGTCCTAAGTGGTTCTTTTGCTGGGCCAGGAGTAAGAACTGCTTGGGGGGGGCGGAGCTATTGAGACCAAACAAGAATGACACATCTGCGTGAAGATTATTTCAGAAATTTCTTGATTTATTGAAATAAGATGTTTGATTTAAGATTCATATTTCTAAATTCAACTCTCACATTTTGAAATTAGGAAAGAGTTAAAACCGAGATTAACTTATTTCAGTAAATTTGTAGTGACCGGAGGTGTTTGGTGTTATGTCTCCCCCTCAGATAGAAATATCACTCCTCCTCCTCTCTTACCTCCATCCATTCATGTTGCTCTCCCTCTCATTCTCTCCATCTCCTAACTTCCATTTCTCTCTATTTTCCCTCTCTCTTCTTTCCCTCCCCACCTATCTCCTCCTCTCTTCTCCAGTCACCTTTCCTCCCTTTCCTCTCCTGCCCCTTCATCTGCTCTCCTCCGTCATTTTTCCTCTCTCCTCCCTCTCCCTCGTCCGCTCTCCTCCTCTCCTCTCCTCTCCTCTCCTCTCCTCTCCTCTCCTCTCCTCTCCTCTCCTCTTCTCTCCTCTCCTCTCCTCTCCTCTCCTCTCCTCTCCTCTCCTCTCCTCTCCTCTCCTCTCCTCTCCTCTCCTCTCCTAATGCCCTCCTTTGAGCGCTCTCCGTCGCTTCCTCTCCTCCCTCCTCCTCCTCCTCCCTCTCTCCTCCGCTCTTCATCCTTCTTCGTCTTCAACCGCCGCCTTTATTCACTGAGCAAGCGTCGGTACAAAATTAAAAAAATGCTGCCTTCGCTGCTTTGCCTCAACCGGGTCACTCCTTATTTCGGGGTCTATATATTTTTACTTTTTTATTTATTTTTCTTTTTCACCCCACAATTCTCTCTCCTCCCTCCATCCCTCCATCTCTCTCCCTTCATTTCCCATGCAGTCTGGTTGGGTACAATGCTGGGAGCCAGCCAGCGCTGCAGACAGATGGTCCACTTATTAGATGTGCATCAGCCCTCCCTCCCCTTCCTGCAGCTCGCTTTTTAATCAAATTAAAGCCGAAAGAAGAGGAGAGAGAGAGAGAGAGAGAGAGAGAGAGAGGAAGAGAGAGAGAAAGAGAGAGAGAGTTTGGGATGTCTGCTCGCTTGTTTTGGAGTCTATTATTTGTTTGAGTGGGATGAATGATGACGGTGTTAATATGGAATTTGGAAGACAGAACCACTGTGTTGGTGACTGCCTGCATCACTCCCCCCCCTCGCCCTCCCCCTCCTCCCCCCCCCCCCCCCCCCCCATCTCTACATCACATAGTTCAATTTACTTCGGTTCAATCTAATCCAACGGCTTTATCGTCCTCAAAGTTCCAAACGACTTGTCCTGTCAGCGTGAACACACAGAAACAGTCCATTATTTGCATGTAAACAGTGGAGAGCTCCTCATTAATGTGAGTCCATGTGATGTCATAGTGACGTCATCGTGGTTATCTTGGTCGGGACCCGGATGAACGAAATGTTACGCAATGAACTCTGAAGATCTGGGTCTTTGTTTGCCTGAGAGATGGAAGATGGAGGACGGGGACAGTGAGTTTGTTGCACGTTCTCCACATTTCCCCCTCACTCCAGAAAACGTGCATCTTTAAGTCAACTGCAGACTGTGAGTTTCCCTCAGGTTCGAGTGTGAAAGTGAGCGTGTGTGTGTCCTTAAATGGTCTGGGAGATCATGTATGTACAGAGACGGAGGAGCTGTTTATATAGCGGTTTATATTCCTCCCTCTGCAAGCTCAGACTTTGGCCTTTCCGGTTTCAGTATGCTGCTTGTCAGTCTGGAGTGCATGTTCCAACTTCTGAACCTCAAGTGGAGGTGAGAGATGAACCTGAGGAGGAGAAACGCTGGAAATATCAGCGATGATAATCCTCCGGTAGCGGAGCTGAAGGGAAGTAGCTCTTCTGTGGAGTGTGTGTGTGTGTGTGTGTGTTTACAATGGACAGCTTGGGTAATCACTTTTTACTTGCTCACATTTGATTTGAGGCTGGAGATAAGGAGTAAACAAGCTCTTAGGTTCTCCAAACTGATTATACAGAGCGGCGAGGCCTCGCTGTCTGTGCTGTAGGACTCTTGTCGGAGGCAGATCCTAAAAAAAATAAAAAATCTTTATATTTTTAAATGTTAAAGTCTATTGAAACAACTTGAAGTTGAAGGAACGTGAAGTACCCCCGATCCTGTGCCTGTGCTGTGTCAGATCTGGAGGGGGGGGGGGGGGTGGGGGGGTGGGGGGGGGGGGTCCTCTGGGGTCTGTACACAAACCTGCGTGTCAGTCAGACTTACAACGCAGCCTCTGCGGTATTTACGAGTTTACCTTTCATTTTCAAGGCACCATCTGAGCAATTCTGAGCGAAACTTTGCAATTATGTCGCATATAAACAGCCGAACAGCTCAACACCACAACTAAACAATCGCAGCCAATCTATGACTTAGCTCACACTGTGGACCAGGAAATGAAGAAGTGAGAGACAAACATCCTTTGAAAAACAATAAATGGGTTTTATTAATACACCTCCTACTGGCAGGTTTGAAAACTGTTTCCAATATATCCTTAAGATATATATGGAAATATCTTAATTTTTGTGCAGGTTTTTGCATTATCAGTGGCTGTTTTCTGAAGTGATAACACACACACACACATGTGTGTGATGGTTAAAAATTGATGATCGATGATGGCACCTCCATCAGGTGTTTCCTATGGAGGCGGTCACCATGGCAACTAACGTGTGGTTCGTTCCGGGAATATGTAAAAACGTAGGATCTTCACTTTATACGTCAGATATTTATACCAGCACACACATGCTGGAGAAACAAATATTCACACTTTGATTTGATGCAGAAATCGTATTGGATATAAAAGAGACAAGAAGAGAACATGAAACTTTTAACTTTTAACTGCACAAACTGACAGACAAACTGCAGACAACTTGAAAACGGAACAAACATCCCATCCTCATCATCGTCCCAGAGAGCTTACATCACAGACCTCCCACACGCTTCAGGATTTAAATGTAAAATATGATTTCTGGTCCACTTTCAAATTAAAATGCATCTGGAAATGATCAGAATAGACTAATCTGGTTTGTTGGCAGAAGTAAACAAGTTGCAATTAATTTATCATCACCGCTGTAATGTGTGCAGAGAACGGTCGCGTTTTCCAAGAATCCTGTCCAGCAGAGGATCTTTTATCTGTGACAATGCAAAAAAAATGGAAGAAAAGAAAAGGGAAAATAAATGCTTTTGAAATTGAGATTTCGAGGGGAAAATTCAGCAGTTATTTTGCCCAGAAAAAGCTCAGGAGAGAAAATAGGAAGACAAGTCTGGAAGTGTGACCTGGGCCTGGACATCAGCGCTCTGGCCAGGAAGCTTGGAGGACATAATTCATATTATACAATGTAAAAAGAAAAAAAAAAGAGCCGGAGAAGAGGAAAAAACAAGGGAGGAGGGCAGTAAACGAGGAGCAAACAGGAGGGCAGGAAACCGGGGAGGAACAAGGAGACGAGAGGAGAAAACAAGGGAGGAAGTGAGGTAACGGGAAGGGGAAATTACAGTAGGGGGAGAGAAAGGAGTAGGAAGAGGAGGCGTGTATGAGAGGAAGCTTGGGAGGAAGATGGAGAAATGGAGAAGTTGTGATGAAGGGCAAGAGTGGAGATCCAAGGGGTAGCGAGGGATGAGCAAGAGTCAGAGAGGAGGAGGAGAGTAAAGTGTGACGTGATGAGACGGGATGAGGAAGGAGAGATGAAAGGACAGTTTAAAAAAAGACAAGAAAAGAAGGCAGGAGATGAACAGGGATGGAAACAAGGGAGGAAAGGAGGAGGAGGGAGGAGGAGAGTGACAAGGGGATGGAGATATAGGAAGAGAGGGGAAGGGAAAACGAGGGGAGGAAGGAGAGGAGAAGGGAGCGAGGGAAGAGGAGAGGAGATGAAAGAGGTGAGGAGAGGAGAGGAAAGACAGGGTGGAAAAAGTGAATGTGCGGCTCAGTTCAAAGGGAAGGAGGAAGGGAGGGAGGGAGGGAGGGATGACTTCCAGATTTACTGTGGAAAGTTGAAAGTGTGTGTGTGTGTGCGCGCGCGCGCTACGTTTAAGCCTCTTGCTTTACGTACATTTTACGCGTGTGTGTGTTTGTATGCGTGTGTATGAGAGCGAGAGAGAGAGAAGGGGAGGGGCACCTCTCTCTCTCTCTCTCTCTCTCTCTCTCCCTCTCTCCCTCTCTCTCTCTCTGCCTACTTTGCATATTCGGCGTGCCTGGGCTCGGCCATATGGGAAAATGCAACTGAAGGAATTGTCGGCGGGGAAAAAAACGCGCATGCAGGAACGGGCGAGCGGAGTTTGAGATCGCAAAACAGCATCCAGAGGGGAAAGAAGAAAAAAAAAGTTCAGAGACAGACGAGAGAGAGAGAGAGGAGAGAAAAAGGTGGAGAGAGAGAAGAGAAGAGACGAAGAAGAGAAGGAAGGGGCGGGGGGAGCGTGATAAACCAAAAACAGAGAGAGTGAGAGAGAGAGAGAGAGGGAGAGAGAGAAGGGGAGAGAAAAGAGGGCGAAATAGTTTTTTTTTCTTCTGTCCGCGGAGGAGAGGAACGATGTATTGTGCGTACACCATCCCCGGGATGACAGGCAGCTCGCTGATGTACTACTACAACGGCAAAGCGGTAAGAAGACGCGCAGCGCGCATCCCGACCCGCCGCTCCCCCGAGTCCCTGCACCGGGCTGTGGGAGGCAGAGAGATAGAGAGAAAGAACGAGAGAGAGAGAGAGGGGTGAGAGAGTGTGAGAGAAGGAGGGAGAGGAGGTGTGAAGGAGGTGAAGAGTGTCGCGTTTTTTACGCAGCAAGTTGATGCGCGTCGCTTTCGCCGCCGAGCGTCAAAGCGCAAACGGACTGCGAGCCGCGCGCGCTCTCTCTCTCTCTCGGCTTGTGCGCGTGTAACTCTGTGATGTGTGTGTGTGTGTGTGTGTGTGTGTGTGTGTGTGTAAGTGACAGGAGCCGCTGTGGTCTGCCGTGTAGTAGCGCTTGGATAAGAAGGTTTGACAGACTTCTGAAATGTGACCAGAGTGTGTGTGCGCATGTGTGTGTGTGCATGTGCGCGTGTGTGTGTGTGCGCGCGTGTGTGTGACACCTCTGCTATCAGAGGAAAATGGATGAAAACGCTCGCTTCCATCCCTCCATATCCCTCCATCCGTGCGGCTGTCACTCTTCGGGCTTTGCGCGGCTTTATTTCTCTGATCCCGTGTCGCTTAGATATCCTCGTTTCAGAAATGGATCTAAAAGTTGAAAAAAAAAAACAGTATATAGTGTGATTATTTTTTTCCCCCCTTCGATGCAAAATGCGGCACGTTTGGTTTTAAGTGTCGTTTCAATATTTTAATATATCCGAGAATTACAGAAATTCTTTATTCCATATCCGTTAATTCGGCCTGAAATGACGCGTCTATGATTTCCTCTGAAAGGAACTGTGATTTCACCTCAATAATAGTTCCGAGGTACAGCTGGAAATTCCCCCCCTTCATCTCCTGCAGACTGCGTATTTCAGAGTGTTTTTTTCTGCTATTTTTAATTTATCTTAATGCCACAAAATAATGGAAACCCAGCAAATAGTAAAAATGAAGAGTTGGAGGTCTGGCCATCTGTCTGTGTGCACTACAGGGAATATATCTCCGAGTGTGTGTGTGCGTGTGTGTGTGTGTGTGTGTGTGTGTGTGTGTGTGTGTGTGTGCAGACGCAGAGATGTGCTTCTTATATTTGTCATCTGTGACAATGAGCTCCATGCAGCCTCGCAGCTCATGAAACAGTGTGAGGATGCACAAAGTGAAACACGTCTGGAAAAGTCGGTCTGAAGCTGTCTGACCTGCTGTGAACCTGTCTGTCTGCCTGTCTGTCTCCCCGTCACCCCCCCCACACCCCCCCAACCTGTGAAACACCAGGGGTGAGGGTGAGGGTGAGGGGGGAGGTTTTTTTTGAAGCTCAGGGTGTTGAAGTGAAGTCTAGAAATGAGACGCAGGGTGTTAAGCGTAGGTGAATGAATTTCACAGGTTGTGTGTTTTTTTTTGCACGTAGAAGCAGGAATGTCTGTCTTCAAGTGGCAGGTGTAAATGAAGGTTGAAATGCTGGGATTTCCTACACATCCACCTGTCAGTGAACTGCCCCCCTGCTCCCTCCCTCCCCCCTCCCCTCCCCTCTCAGCCTCCTGCCTTTGTCTTCACCTTTGACTCCCGATTTTTTGCTGCTTCCACAATAACTTTATAGAAGAGAGGGAAATAAAAGGTGAGGTGGGGGGGGGGGTGGCAAAGTGAGGACAGGGGAGATCAGGGAATAATAAAATAATTGCGTGTGCAAATATTCCCAGCTTCCGGCTCGTATTAGCAGCCAGGCTGTTTGTGGAGGACTAGGTGTGAGGATGGTGTGGAGGCCTCGTGACTGCATCCATATTTAGAAATAAAACACAAACACGAAAATCTGATTAAAAAAAAAAAAAAAAACAGCCGCCAGATGTTAAATTATCATTTCTGATTTTGCCTTTTTTAATTAGCATATATATATATATATTTACAGAGTATGTTTGAGGTGGCGCTTATTTCGTTTTAACACGTCAATATCCTTCATTTGTGTGTCTGAATTTTACTTGAATTCTTTCGTTGTAAATTATCAAATTATGATTATTTCCTCGCTGCTGAATCCGACTTGAATTTCTGCACGTTTTATTTTTCGCAGACTTCAGGCCCCACATTTTTTTCTTTTTAAATTTTTTCTCTTTTTTTTTTTGGGACTTGTTTCCCGGGTTCTGGCAGCGGATGCGTCTGCAGCCGGGCTGACCTGAGCGTCTGGAGAACACAGAGCCTCTGTTGTGTGAGCGCCTCCTCGCCAACAGTCCTCCTCTTGTCTCCTGGCAGAGCCGGAGCGTTCTCCGGCCTCCGCCCGCCCGCCAGCCCGGCCCGGCCGGCCGGCCGGCTGCAGCCCCGCGGCCCCCGGACCCTCTCCGCCTGCTGCCTGCCGCCTCTTTGCCTCTTTGCCTCTTTGCCTCTTTGTGCCCGGAGCAGCTTCGGGAAGGGGGGCATCTACTACGGCATGGCAGCGGCGCTTTGTTTGGCTGCTGGATGGCACATTGTGCCGACAGTCTTGATCCGGTGCCAAGCTCCTTTCCATCTTCACTTTCCCCCGCACCCCCCCCTCTCCCCACCAACCCCCGTCTCACTCTGCCCGTCTGTGTCACAGCTTGTTTACAGCCTCCGAAAAAACAAAAAAACACACACACACACACATGCACGCT
>CM055201.1:20539083-20551583 GCA_029224185.1 Karalla daura | reverse complement strand
TCAAGTTCTTGGTTTGAGTACAAAAAGTACCAATAGGTATATTTTTAATAAACTTTGCCTTTGGTTTAATTTATTCTTTGGAGCTTTGTTACCTCCCAGCTGATCTGAGGTCTGTTGTAAGGTATGGCTGTATGGATTTAGGATGTGTGTTGGTGGTCACATCTTGAAAAGGCAACCAGATCTTAAAGTTCTTTTTGGTGGTCTTTAAAACTCTTAAAAAGGTATTTAGATTGACTCCAGGATTCCTGCAGATACCCTGGAATAACAGCCTGGTCTGACACTTGTAAGAACTATAGATACGGTGCATCTGCTAGGTTGAAGCTAATGCTAATTTAGCGTAAACGTCAGCTAGCAAACAGATGCCTCTGTATCAGCCTGCATCGCCCTGTGTTTTTAGTCGTGTTTCATATAAGGAACATTTAACCAGGCATCCTCTGACGTGGCTAGTCTGTGTTTCGTAGCTAGTTTTTAGCTGTGTGGGATTTGTTGGGATAAATGAATCCTGGGAATCGACTCGGGCAGCAGCTGCAGAGTCTCTGTCGCGATCAGAGATTAAACCTCCTACATTTAAGGCCTGACCCTCTCCATCAGTAACACTAGACGGCCCCACTGTAACATTAAAGAAAATTATAGACGAATAAAATGGTGCGAGATCTTTAATATCTGCTACTATCCAGAACACTGGGTGCTACTTCCAAGCTGTGGCGTTAGGAAGGCAGTGAAACGTGCCAAATGGAAGATGTGAGGTGGATACTGTTCCCGCCTTATTAACTCTGCAGATATTTGAAGGGAAGTCTTTTGATTTCACCTGGATTTGTTGCTTTTTTCTGTTTTTTTTTTCTTCTCCGGCGTGTTTGTAGAGCGCCGTGCTCTGACTTTTACTCACTCAGCCTCGATTTCTTGAAACGCAACAAAAGCTCAGCTGGGGTTTTATGTCCTGCGCTGCTGCTGTGAGACGCTGTCTGTGCTACATTATCACCTCACTTCAACAGGAGCGCACGCACACACACACACACACACACACACACACACACACACTCTCTCTCTCTCTCTCTCTCTCTCTCTCTCTCGGTCTGTCTGTCTCTCTCAGACACTTCTGTCACTGTGAGCTGGGAACTGTGCTGACTCTCAATGGCCGATTTGCTGCCTTCTGTGTGTGTGTGTGTGTGTGTGTGATTGTGAGTGTGTGTGTGTGCGTGCATGTGTGTGCTAAAGCCCATTCTCATATGTTCTAAGGACAAGCTTTACTGCAAAAAGCAAGCTTAAGTAAGTTAACGTTTTTTGGCAAGAGAATAAAGAAAAGCTTTATGTGTGTGTGTGTGTGTGTGTGTGTGTGTGTGTGTGTGTGTGTGTGTGTGTGTGTTTGTGTGTGTGTGTGTGTTTGTGTGTGTGCAAGACGGCACTCTGAAGCAGAGCTGCACACTTGTTCACGGTAGAGGCCCCCCTGCACACACACACACATATATACACACAGACATACACATACACACACACGCCTAACAAAATGACAACAGCCTTATTTTCCACTTTGATAATGAAGACTGGCGAGGTTTTATGCCTGTGTGTGTGTGTGTGTGTGTGTGTGTGTGTGTGTGTGTGTATGTGTGTGTGTGTGTGTGTGTGTGTGTGTGAGGCAGCTTTAGTGGGTCAGTCATGCTGTGGAGAGCTGTTAGGGAGGCTGCATGGACCGGCTGATAAACACCGGACAGCTGTCACACTTTAAAACAACAAGACAACAAAACTGTACGACACAAAGCAGCCGAGCGGCGCTCAGAGCTCAGACACGTCTGCGGCTCTGGATCCGGCTCCGGGTCCGGCTGTGGATCCGGCTCCGGGTCTAGCTCTGGATCCAGCTCCGGGTCCAGCTCTGGATCCGGCTCCGGGTCTCGCTCTGGGTCCAGCTCAGCCACACTGAGACCGAGACAGAGACTGGATCCCACGTTTCAGTGTCCGCTCAGAGAGGCAGATGTGTGCGTGTGTGTGTGTGTGATGCTAGCCATCCTCAGACAGCACATCCTTCACATACAGCCATATATTATTTCTCATCAACAATCACTCCGAGGTCAGATTTATTGTCTTAAATGATTTAGATTCGGTGAAGGTGCATCATCTATCATGTGAGTTAATCCTGATGCTCAGACACATATTCCGATGCTAAATCCTAAACTGTTTCCATAGAGTAAAGCTCATGTGGAGCAAGCTGTAATATTCCTCTTAATCCTTCTAAGTTTGTCTTAAAATGTTCATGTCGGGTCTTCAAAGAGTGTGATTTACCCAGATGTTACAAAATCCATTTCTGTTTGCTTTCTGAAGGTTTCGGCTTGTTGTCTCCTCCTCTCGAGCTGCTTTATCAGAAATATGGAAACCAGTGAAGCTCAGCTGTGCTCATGTTGGTCATGCTCTGAAAGCTCCTAAATGTTTCTAGAGATGAATAGGTTAGTTTCTACAATAACAGTCGTCCACAAATGAGTATTTGTTTTCACGTTGGTGTGATCTCACCGCAGGCTGAATCAGTGTGGACTGGTTCAGGTTGGATGTTCAGGTTGGATGTTCAGGTTGGATGTTCAGGCTGGATGTTGGATGGTTGGAAGGATGCCCTTCCCTCCACTTCCTTCCTCCGTGCTGTTTTATGAATGGAAAGACCAGTAAGATCATCTTGTTTTTTGTTTTTTTTTTTGTTTTGTCACATTTTCATGTTGAAGTGGCTTATTATCTACAAGGCCTTATCTCCTCTCACACACACACACACACACACACATACACACACACACACACACACACACATATCGTAGTGAGTGGCGTGCCATGCTGAGAGGGCCGCTGGTTAGCAGCCCATTTAGTCCTGCACTGGCACTGATGGTCTGCATGCAAATAGGTCACACACACACACACACACACACACACACACACACACACACACACACACACACACACACACACACATAGATACCATTTACTCTATCTATACCTGCCTTCTATCATTCGTTTTCTTTCTTTCCGTCTGTCTGTACCTTTATCTACCTTCTTTCATTTTCTCTGTCTTTTTTCTGTCTTTCTTTTCTATCTATCTATCTATCTATCTATCTATCTATCTATCTATCTATCTATCTATCTATCTATCTATCTATCTATCTATCTATCTATCTATCTATCTATCTATCTATCTATCTATCTATCTATCTATCTATCTATCGACAGTTTCTAGCATCTTAAAGAGGCGTCTTGCACAACTTTAACATACATCCGTCCACACACTTGCACATATATGACACAAATGGCTGTTTTTGTTTTGTTTTTTTTTGTTTTTTTTTTTTATTCTCTCTCTTTTTCTGCAAAATGTAAAAATATCGCCTGACCCCCCCCGCCCCCCCCCCCCCTCGACATGTGATGGAACATCTGGTGGACATGACGCTGTCTGTTTTCACTCCCCATTCATCTAGATTTGTTTTAAGCCTCCGTTAGTGCTCGTGCATGCCCGGCCAACACGTGTACACACACACACACACACACACACACACACACACACACACACACACACACACACACACACACACACACACACACACACGCTCACTCAATCAATGACTATTGTTATAGATGATGTCCAGTTCCATAAAAGTTAAAGGCGGTTATACCTTCTCAAACATGGAGGGGGAAGAAAGGGAAAGAAAGAAAGAAAGTGATTTAGACGAGGAATAAGGAAGGAATAAAGCGGGGCATAAAGAAAGAACAAACAGAGAAGAATTCTGCAGCTCTGCAGTGCTGAAGTAATCAGCTCTTTGATCTGGCTCCTTTATTATTCCAGTGTGGGCCAAATAATGCAGTCCTGATTGTGTTGCTGGCAACCAGCGAGCTTCCATATGTTGGCTATTAGAGGCTCTTACCGGCTGGGTCTCCACACTGCTGCTGGAAGCCGCTTCTTCTCTGCTGCTTTCTCTTTTTTCTTTTTTTTTTGGGGGGGGGGTCATCGGTTCAGGTTGAGACAAGGGGAAATATTTCAGCGCGTCTATTTGATGTCTGACGGTGCTGAAGGTCTCTTTTAAAGTGAAGCTACAGGTAGAGGAACTATTTGTCTCAGCTGTGAGGGATTGAACCAGAGAGAAAGTGAATAGACGGGCGCTGTTTGATGATGTCACACAGGAGGGCTCTCTGACCCCCCCCCCCCCCACACACACACACCTCCCGGCCACCCGCCCGATGACTTCCTCTTCCTGTTCTGGTCTTATTGTCCGTCACCTTTGACTCGGCGTGTCTGCCAGATGGCGACTCTGTTTCACTTCCTTCACTTCTTAGAGGGAAACTTTCTGCAGCAGTTCTTCCAGACTCCGTGTCCATACGATCCCACAGTTTGTTACAGTTTTTGGCAAAATGAAAGCGATGTTGTTAAATCTCCCGCTTACAGGCGTTTCCATTGAAGGTTGTTCTCCCCTAGTTCTACATAAAGTCTGTTTCTTTTCTAGAACATCTCATTCTACAAGACGAGGGGAAGATGGGTGTTTAAAAACATTGATTTTTAGATATTTTAAGTAGATTTTTTGTTAGTTCAGTCTCGCAGGCTGGTCGTAGGATATATGAATGCAAAAACAAAGTGTTTGCTTTAGGTTTTTGTGATAAATGTCTACATCGACATGTCTGAAAAAGCACCTCATGAGAGCGTGAAATAGTTTTTGCGGTATCTGAGACATTTTTTGAAACTTTTTGTGAGATTTATATCTGCAGAACTACTATATGTATATAACTACTAACTTTTTTAACCAGGACAGGTCAGTAGGTCTGATCTGTGTCCTGAACCCTTTAGGTAATGAGGATCTTTCTTCTCATCCTGTCACTCATATTCGTAGTTTCCAGAGTGAATAGAGAACCCAGTAGCTTCCTGGTAGTTTCCTCTGTTCAACACTTCAGCGTTGTGACTGGAACGTCCTCAGATGATTCCTCTAGCCACAGACGGATGGGAACGAAACCTCTCTGCAGTTTTTTTTTTTTTTTACGAAAAGTTTTCCCTGGTGGAAACGGAGCCAGAGCGTGGCGGCGAGTGATTCCACACAGGAGGCCGATACTCTAATCCTTATTAACATTTTTATGGATCACCAGGCTGAGCGGGGATCAGAATCAGATGTTCAGAGGAACCCGTCCGCTCCATTTGAACCAGTTAAGGTGGGCTTGATTTAAGCTGTCAGCCTCTTGGAAAGACCTCTGAGGCCGCAGCATCGCTTCGGAAAAAATAAAGAGCGCGGAGCCGGAGAGCCGCATCCTCTGGCTTCCATTTACGCTTTTAATGTCGTCCTTTTCTCTGAAATATTTCGTACATCAGCTCGAATTTTACTCTGGGCGAATTCTGAAACCAGATCAAACAGACACGTTTGAGACTGGTGGGCTGGAGATGACGCTCCGGGAGGAAAGGATGCCGAAATGTAAATTTAGTCCCAAACGACGTTAGGGGACACGTGTCCCGACCAGCGGCCGTCCCATCTGCGGGACTCTGCGGCCCCTCTTTGTGTTTGTAACTTGTAAATCGTGTTGTGTTTAATCCGCTCCTTTTCATGTCCTGATCCGCCTTGATTCGATTTTGAAGTTGCCGGGTCGTTGCCAGCGCAGACGGAGAGATGTTTCCATGCAGGGAGATATATTTATCTTCTCTCGTCATATTTCATTTATCAGAGAATCGGAGACCACGAGGGAGGCGTTGGCCGCCCCGAGAGCTTCGCTTTCCTCCTTAACTCCTCAGACACGCAGTGGAGGTTCGTGCTCGGGGAGGCTCGGCTCAGGTTTGGAGCTTGAAACACCTCCAGGTTCACTCAGACTGGTCAGGAGGGTCTGAGGAGACCCTGATGATGTCACAGCCTCGCTCAGCATCAGGTCAAAGGTTAAAAAACCCTGCAGGCCACAGAGGTTGAGCATGTGTAAGGAGGTGTGTCTCTGGAGACGTTGTTCCTTTAAGATTCTCTTTTAAGAGTCATTGGAACTGTAGTCCTTGTGTTTATTGTTTGTGCAATGGTTGTTTTGTATCTATCAACAAAGCTATTCCTGTTCGATAACTATTTGGAAATCAGCTGAATTCTGGCTCTGATTAACAAACCAAAACACCTTTTTTGTTGGTCAGGGGGTTTAGAAGCAATAGTAGAATTTGTAGCTATAGATTCTGTCTTTTTAGTTTGGAAACTCATAGATTATGCAACTATAGATCAACTAATAAAAAACAACTATTAATATGACTATTATAATATCACTATTGTGATTATCCGGTTGATTTAAGAGAATGAGAATGAGCTTAAGAAATCAAGTCGAGATTCACTGATCTCAACTTCTTAAATGCGACCATTTTCCGATTTCTTTCGAAAAAAATCCAAAGTCAAGTAGTTGAAGTTGAAAATCACGTAAACGCCATATTGTTTTTTCACATTATTTCGCATCCTTTTCTAAACCGAACCAACTAATCGATGAATCGAGGAAGTTTCGAAAGAATCCAAATCACTCCAGCCGTCGGAGGGTTTGTTTAGGTTCGGTCGCCGTGGTGACCTAGAGACCGGGGACGCCTGTCGCCGTGGCAACGGGGCGGCTGTCACCGAGCTCCCCCCCGCCCCCTCCCTACACCCCCCCATCGGCAGCCGTACACACTCGCTGCTAACTCCCCCCCCCTCCCCCCTCCCTCACCCCTTCACCCCCCCCCCCCCCCCCCCACCACCACCACCTCCATCTCCTCCGTCTGCACCCTCTTCAATAATTAACATGCCACGGCAGCCATCTTAGCTTTTGGCCGGGCTCTCGGTGCCTGCCGGCGCGTTGCCGCGGCAACGGGGGCCCTGCCACGGCGAGCGGCGAGCGCCGGGGCCGGGCTGCAACGCTCCCGAACTTTCCCGAGTTGGGAATCCATTAATCTGATAGAAATGCCACGGCAGCCATCTTAGAGGAGGTGACGAAGACACACACACCCAGACACACACACACACACACAGACATGTTCTTATTTTGCAGCAAATTTCTGCATTCATGTCCAGTTTTTTTTGTTGTTTACATCTGTTGGTAATTTTACAACAGGGTTATTTGTTTACAGCAGCTTGGCAGGCTGGACGTCCCGGGTGTGTACTCAGATGACACACACACACACACACACACACACATGACCTTCCTGACTGTACTTTATGTGTCATCAGCTTAATTTATTTACACTGTCGTTATTTATTTATGAGGCTTTATTGGGGAGAGCAGGTTCGGTGTGAATAACCTCCTGGTTTAAAAAGAGGAGGAGGGAGAGAAAAAAAAAAAAGCAAATCGAACATGAAACGCGGAATAAAAACACGACGCACACGTTGCCCTCGAAACGTAGCCAACAAACGCAAGCGGGCAGATGTGATTTTACACGTAATCAAGCAGCGAGATGAAACCGCCAACAGCCGAGAAACAGGCCACCGAGCCGGCATCCAACACCATCCTCCCCTTCCTCGATCTTTGAAAAGAAAAATAAAGCCATAAATATTCATTAAACTTGCTCAAACTTGATAGCTGTGTGAGATGTGTGTGTGTGTGTATCGTCGTACATGCACACACACACACACACATGCATGCACACGTGCCCATGCTCCCTCCTACGCTCTTGTTCTCACCCTGACAGCTTGGCTGCCGCAGAGAGCAGAGGTCTCATTGGCCGCACGCCCTGCAACGGGCGCTGTGATTGGCTGTCGGGCTGGCTGCCACCATGCCAGCTGAGCGGACACGTTTGTGTGTGTGTGCGTGTGTGTGTGTGTGTGTGTGTGTGTGTGTGAGAGAGAGAGAGAGTGACGAGTTTGTTTGTCATGTTGGCAGCAAACGACCAATCAAGACGCTGTAGCATCTCTGTGTGTTTTTCTTATCTCTCCTCTTCTCTGTAACATCGGATGCACTCGTTTCAATAGAAAAACAACAACCAGATAGAATAGAATCGATATAATTTAACTGATTAATTGAACATCGTTGTTCGTTACACCTGACAGGTAGTTCCCGGTCAGGTGCCAATAAGGTTGCGAAACACTTTTCCAAATAAATGATTCATGTGTGTCACTCTTTAACAGCTCCGCTCAACAGGAGAGAGACTCTGAGGCTGCTTTTATGAGCAGGATAGAAGTGTTTTTGTCTTCTCTCTCTCTCTCTCTCTCTCTCTCTCTCTCTCTCTCTCTCTCTCTCTCTCCTCTCTCTCTCTCTCTCTCTCTCTCTGTTTGATATGACAGGTCTTTGGTTTGGGGTTCAGCCGGGACAGGTTGTGGGGGGGGGGGGTCAGGATCAGATCAAATGTCATGTTCTGGGTTGTGGTTGTGGGTGAAGTGACAGCAAAGTTGTTGCCTTCAAATCAATGTTCTCCACAAGTCTGTGTCGTGTCTGCGTCTGTCTAGGGTGTCAGAGTTCACAGTCCAGTCCTCCTAGTTAAGTGTGTGTGTGTGTGTGTGTGTGTGTGTGTGTGTGTGTGTGTTAGAATATAATGTAAAGAGGAAGTTCTGCTCCTTCACTTTTGTCTGCTTCCATATGTGCAACTTCAAGGTCCAGTCTCATTTTGTGTTTGCCTTAAAGTCTGTGTGTGTGTGTGTGTGTGTGTGTGTGTGTGTGTGTGTGTGTGTGTAAAAGTTCCTCTGTAGACGAGACACACACATCTCTCTCTCTCTCTCTCTCTCTTTCTCATTCTCTCGCTCTATGTCTCTGAAACTTTGATTGTTCTTAATTACTTCATCAATTGATTATTTATAAAATCACTTAATGAGCTGTCAGAACGGCCAACTGGCTCCGCACCAAGTCTAACCTCTGAGGTGTGTGTGTGTGTGTGTGTGTGTGTGTGTGTGTGTGTGTGTGTGTGTGTGTGTGTGTGTCTCATCTCATCACCTCTCGGCTACTCATCTTCCATCCTGCGAGAAAGACAGCTTCTCTCTCTCTCTCTTTCTTTTTTCTTTCTCTCTTTAGAAGATCAAGCACTGACTCAGCAGCAAGGTGTAAATGCTCACACACACACACTGTATCCTCATCATCACCTGCAGGTGTTTGACCTCTGACCCTGTCCGACCCCCCCCCCCCCCCACCCCTCCCTCTCTCCTTCCTCTCCATGAAGCAGACTCTCTCATCGCACACGCTACTTATCACGCGGCGGCGATGTGTTTCAGGCAAAACAAGCAAAGATAAAGAGATGATTTAGAGATCAGGGAGCTGGGATCTGCTCTATAACACTGCGTGTGTGTGTGTTTGCTTTTTTAACCCACCCTGGGAGACTTCTTTTTTTTTTTTTTTTCCATCTCTCACACACACACACATCCATAAAGTCTGTCACAGTGTCTCACTTATCGAGCGGCTCGATAAATCTCAATGGAAATGTAGCGTTCACTGTTTTGAGATCTCAGATTCAGATTACAATTTCTGCTCTAAAAATCTGAAGACCGCCCGGGTCCTCGAAAGTATCATAAAGCGGGGCTGTTTGTGTTTGTTTCATAACCACGCTTCCACATGTGTGTGTGTGTGTGTGTGTGTGTGTGGAAGTGTGTTTTCTATTTCCGTGCGTTGCCCATTCAGCCTGTCAGGTCCGTGTTGGTCCAGGCGGTTCTCCCGCTAACGATCGCTGGCAGTCGGCAGCATGTGGCAGTAATTAAATCAAAGGAAATTGGTGAAAGAGAGAGAGAGAGAGAGAGAGAGAGAGAGGGAGAGAGGAAAAACGTCTGTGTGGTGTCTTTGCCAGAAAAAAAAATAAAAGGTCCTGGCGGTTGAAAGGAAAATGGGAGGCTAATAAAACGAGTGTGGAAGAGACTCGTAAAGAGCCGTCACCTGTGGAGAAATGTTTTTGTTCTCCGACCTGAAAACCTGCATGCAATCGCACACACACACACACACACACACACACACACACACACACACAGGTTCTCACATGTGCTGACAGACGAGCGCGAGCTACTCACTAGCACAGATGGGGAATGTGTACAGACACACACACACACAAACACACATGGGGTGTAACTCAGCATAAACATGCACACACTCGTCTTCACAGTAAATGTGGGAGAAAGAGGTTTTGAAGTCCAGCAGCGGCTAATAAAACATTGCTATTATTAGTGTTAGTGTTGATATTAGTTATTACCGAAGTACTGAATAGTTAGAGAGATGGAGTGAAATGTTTTTGTGTTCACAGCTCTTTCATCGTTTTATTTTACTCCATAGTAAGACAGTTCAGTGTGAAATCAGCCGTCAAAAAGAGTGAAAACGTGTGTGTCTGTGTGTGTGTGAGGGAGAGAGAGTGTCAGTGGTATGGATAAAATATTTCCATATTAATATGATCATAAAATCACAAGAACTTAGCACGATATGTCAGATAAGGGTGGAATTTTCAGTAAAGTGAGGGAGAGTGATGGTATTGTGTGTGTGTATATGTGTGTGTGTGTGTGTGTGTGTGTGTGTGTGTGTGTGTGTGTACGTGTGTGTGTGTGTGCGCGCGTGCGTGCACATGCAGTTATGGAACCCTCAGTGCTCTGAAAAGCCGCAGTGTGATTCGTTATTTCCTTCCTCTGATGGGTATTTCTCCTCTCTCTCTCTCTCTCTCTCTCTCTCTCTCTCTCTCTCTCTCTCTCTCTCTCTCTCTCTCTCTCTCTCTCTCTCTCTCTCCTCTCTCTCTCTCTCTCTCTCTCTCTCTCTCTCTCTCTCCTCTCTCTCCTCTCTCTCTCTCTCTCTCTCTCTCTCTCACACACACACACACACACACACACACACACACACACACACACACACACACACACACACACACACACACACACACACACACACACACTCAAGCAGACCCACACACTCAGTCCCAGACCTCTGGCTATTTCCTGTGTCAGGGGGGACATTATAAAGCCACATTATGTTCACTATGAGCCTCCATATTCCCTCATCACTGAAATCATCCTCTGTGTGTGTGTGTGTGTGTGTGCGCGCGCGCATTCATGCGCGCGTGCGTGTGTGTGTGTGCGTACTGCACTTTCTGTGTGTGTTTGATGAGAACAGCCTACTCAATTTCCCTGGGAGAGATGTGAAAGGCCGCACACACACACACACGCAGACACACACACCCCGACAGTGGATGCGATGTGTTGCAGAGACCGGATCATCAGCGTGGATGAAACACTGAAATCAAACAGAAGGAACAGATGATATTTGATCAAATTGATATTTGATCAAGAACACAGAAACGCAGGATCACGTTGTGCATCTGTTGCCGAAAACACCAGGAAGCAGCTCTCTCTCTCTCTCTCTCTCTCCCTCTTTCTCTCCATCTCCCTCTCTCTCTCCTTTTGGCTCCATTCTGTCTGTCTCTCTCCAGTCCGTCCGTCACTGTGGTCGGTTCTTCTTTGGAAAAAGGTGATTCAGACGTTTCCCCAGAGCGGTGACCACTCCTGACCCTAACTAGGAACCTTCGAACACGTTGTTATCACGTTACTGATTCAGTGACAGACCTCAGTTCATCACATCTGGAAATATCAGCTGAGCAAACGAGCTGCTTCTTCGGATTAAACTAGAGATGAAGAGGTGAGAGAGAGAGAGAGAGACATAGAGATAGAGCAGGGTCCGATCGGGCCCTTTGTGTGGGTGTGTTCAGTTTGATGGAGGGGGCGGGACAAAACGGGTGGCTTCACATCGGAGTCAGGCACTGTGACGGCTCGGAGGCCCCACGCTACGAACAAACACCTTCTCTACTGGCAGAGATGGAGGGATGGATGGAGGGATTAGATGGATGGATGGATGGAGATGTTAGAAGGTACTCAGCCCATCTTTAGAGTGAGGGCTGGGTGATATCGACATGCATATGTCACAGTATAAATCAAATCCCTGTTAAACGTTCCTTGTCACTCAAAAGTACAACTGAAATCTGTTATTTTTCATTCAAACATCTATTTTCACTCAGTTTAAACACACAAATTAAGAACTTTTTAGATAAATAAAACAATAAGTGTATACAAACGAAACAGACATTTTTTAACATTCTTTTTAACAGGTATCATCCTTTACATACATACTCTGGGTCTGTAAACCTCATAGATTCAACTTCTCTGTGTCCTTCTATGTTCCAGCCACCTGATTGGTTGAGCTCCGCCTCGACTTCTCTGTAAAAACATAGAATAATGAAACGTATCGAATGTGTCTCATATTCATATCGAGGGGCGTTTTCTCGCCCAGGCCTTGTCTGTTATAAGCAGTCGATGGAGAGTAGGAACACGTATGTGCGTGGTGCTGCGGGGCCGCGGCACACACACACACACACACACACACACACACACACACACACACACACACACACGCTCAGACGCGGCTGAATTGTCTGTAATTAGTGGTCAATTAAAGCGCTGTGACTTCACTGGCTGTCTGACTCTTTGATGCTGCGGCTCCTGGCCAGACCAGACGCCATCTTGAATTCATTTACAGGCCACAGTGTAAACACGCCACACAACCGGACCGTCTGCTCCTTCTCCTCCTCCTCCTCCTCCTTCTTCTCCTTCTTCTTCCTCTTCTACGTCTCTCTCTTC
>CM055201.1:20516583-20534083 GCA_029224185.1 Karalla daura | reverse complement strand
CGCCAGGCATGGCCTCCAAATGGTCAGAGTCTATTCAGTCTACTTCTGGAATGCGTCACACGCTGTCAGCGCTGTCGGACTGGGAAAGGCCCGTGCAGATGTTACACTGGACGCTTTCAACACCTAGGAGCAGAGATGGTGTAATTTATGTTGAGGACGTGACATAACTGACTTTGGTCTCAGTTAAGTCAGGAGGAAGAGGAGGAGGAAGGAGGAAGGAGGAGGAGGAGCGAGTCCCTCCTCCTCCTCTTCCCCTCTGTTCCTGCTCATCCCTCCCAGTGAGGAGCAGGAGAGGAGCAGGGAGACGGAGAGGTTGAACAGATGCTCCCCACATTTGGAGACAATAACGGGGAGAGGAGAAGCATCAAACACCAAACAAAGACCAAAAGCCTCCTTCTTCTCCTCTTCCTCCCTTTACTCTCATTCCATTTTTCTCCCGTTTGTTTCCGTTTACTGTCTTTTCATCTGCGTCCAACTTTTAGCCTTTTCACTTTGTTCCATTTATTGTTTTTCCAGTCCCTCTCAGAGCGGAGAGCCTTCGGGGCTCAGCAGCATTTCCATCGCTGTCAACAAGTTAGAGCTGAGAGCTGCAGAGAATATAAAGTTTCTTTGTTTCTCTCCTCCTCTCTCTCTCTCTCTCTCTCTCTCTCTCTCTCTCTCTCTCTCTTTTTAATGTCTTCACAACATATGCCCCCGCAAACCTGATGCAGCATTGTTTTTCTTTTGTTCTCTTTTTTTAAAGTATTGTTGTTTATTAATTCATTATTAGCATCTGCTTTTTATGCGACAGTACTGTTTCTGGGAAATGTGGTGTAAATTTAAAGCCTTTAAACTCGGGATCGGAATAAATGAAGAGCCTTGTCATTATTTTTGACATCTCTCTGATTGACTTTTTTTTTGTTTTTATTTTTGTCATGCATTTATGTATTTCCTTAATTCTAATGATGCCCCAAGTTTGCTTTGAAGATAAATAGAGTGCAGACTTTCCCCAAAAACATTTACAGGTGTGGGTGGAGGAAGTGCAGAGCACAACGATCAGAGTGTCCCTGGATTAGAGGCATGTGAAGACTTATGATAATCGTTTTCTTGACTCTAATTGAAGTGCAGTTGCGTTGGTACCTGCGGTCCAGGTTCTGTGAGTCCTGCAGCCGAACACGTCTCCGCTCCGGCCTGCGCTGGTTTCGCCCCCATGAGGAATCAGTTTTCCCTGGAATGTGTCTTTATTTTCCCGTCTTGTTGCCAGGGGCCACGCGGCGCGCGTAGCTTTGATGAGATCTGTGATGTTTTGTGTTCTGAGAAGATTCGTTCAATCCGTCAAAACAGCTCGGCGCAGCGGGGGAGGGGTGGGGTGGGGGGGGGGGGGTCACGCCGTGGCTTCTACTGGGTGCTATCAGGCTTTCTACCGGGTTCCTCTGCAGGTTGTGGTTCCTCGGCATGGGAGGAACTAGAGCTACCATTAGGTTTTTGTTGTCTGACGTCTCTCCACTTGTCGTAAGACAGAATCTCAATCGACTCGATTGTGGCTCCAGCTTCAGGATTGATCGCGACACCATAGCTTGTTTCTATCGTTCAAAGTATGATTTGAAAGTACGTGAACACCAGGTTTAACCCTTTAGACTGTGTAGGAGCCGTTCCATGGTTTGGATTTGATGTCTTAATATCTGTTTTATTTGTGTTTGGGAGCATATGCCCCCTGCAGGTCGAGAGGTCTATGAATTGGGAGGTTACCTGGAGGAGATGTGGCCGACTGTGACTCACCTGCCTCATTTGCTGCTTTAGTTTCTTTAGTTTTGTGTCAGTGAACTTCCGGAAAGTTTAACTTTTGTCTTGAATTTTGGTTAAACAAGAGTGTCAAGGAGAGTCACCAGAGGAATTCAACACAGGATGAATTGTCACTTTAGAATGAGACTGATTTTACCTGATCATTGGCCCCTGGAAACAGGATGGTGCCCCCATTGTAATAATAATAATATTAATAATAGTGAGCTAATAATTCAGGTTTTCCCTCCCATTTGACCCTAACAGTTTGTACCCTGAACGAATCCCTAATCCCGGCGTGAATGTTGCACATTTTCATATCCGACTGTTCAAACCTCTCAACGTTAGCGGTGTCACAGTCACAACAACACGTATGTGAACAACTGCAGTTCAGTCGAGTGAGCGAGGCTCACGTCTCTGCTGAGTCTGTCACAACAAAGCTCGTTTCCACTGCTTCCTCTGCACCCACTGAACTCACATATGTGCATTGTCTAGTTTTTCCACCTGTGGTCGAGGTCATGATTCTCTTCTTTTTTTTGTTATTTTTCTTATATGGTTTGGCTTTCTCTTCTCTTGTTTTTGTCCTGAAACCTCTGCAGATGTCGGTTGTTATCTAACTTGGTAGTTAATAGAGGATTATCAGCCAGTGAACAACATGATATGATCAGAACTGACCGTTCACAAAACATCAGAGTGTGAATGTCATTGATGGGAAGTGTTTCTATGTTCCTTCACGTCTCCTATCTCTAGGTTGTGGTTTTCTAGTAGACAGAGAAATGACAACATGGCGAAGGCTTTTCTGATTGGCTGCGTATCTGCTCCCTGACTGTGGGAATGGTGATACTGGGGTGTGTGTGTGTGTGTGTAATGTGTGTGTGTGTTGCAGACTGCAGGAAGTGAGCTTGTTATTGTGTCTCTGCACATTCCTCAGACTTCAACACACTCTGCACCTGTTTCTGTCTGTCTATCACACACACACACACACACACATACACACACACACACACACACACACAAAGATGCACATACAGGCATGCGATGACGTGCGTGCACGCACGCAGGCATGCACACACACACACACACACACAAATCATGGTCTTTCGTCACCAGTCTAGCAACACATTCAGTGGGAAAATATGCCTGTAAGACATGAAGTATAAATCTCAATATTTTCAACAGGAACAACGCATCCGTGCGTGTGTTTGTCTGTGCGCGCATGTGTGTGTATGTGTGTGTGTGTGTGTGTGTGTGTGTGTGTGTGTTGTACAGGCTCTGGGTCAATAGATGTGGTTTTATCATCAGAGCACTAACTCCGTTCTCAGAGGGGAAAAGGAAGAGGAGGAAGTTTGAGGGGTTTTTAGTTTAGCTCTAATGACATATCCAGACTGTGTGTGCGTGCATGTGTGTGTGTGTGTGTGTGTGCGCGCGCATGAATGATCCTGAGTTCCAAAACTGAAATATTTGGATCCTTAAAACTTGTTCAACTTCAAACTGCGTTGTGGGAAGGGGCCGACCCCTCCCATCCGATTGGCTCCTCTTACCACCTTACATCTGTGCGTTTCCGTTTCTGTGTCCTCAAGTTTGTGAGCATACATGTGTGTGTGGGAGGATGCTGTTCAGTGTGTGTGTGTGTGTGTGTGTGTGTGTGTTTCGCATCCTGACCTCAGCCCTCCATTCCCACAGTTCCTCGTATTCCCTACTAGTCAAGCATCCGTATTATCATGGCATTTATCACTGCATTTTTTTCTTTTTTTTTTCTTTTTTTTTCCTCTTCCTTTTCTGGGGAGTAAACACAGTAAACACACAGTCGGGCTGCACCCTGGAACTCAGATTTTTACTTTATGAAAACAACTCTAAAGTGTGCGGCACAGTACAGTACTTATATGGAACATCTGGCCGGAGCTTGTTGAGCCTTACTGGAGTTGTGTAAATGTTCGCGTTGAACATCGTGTCCGCTTTAATGAGTCAGCTCCACTTTGGTCCTGAGGCTTTGTTTCCCATTAGTTTCTAGTTAAATCCAAAGGTTTTCTCAGGTTACAGAGAAAAGCCAATCGGATAGAGCAGAATATTGGGACTCCTCCCTGGAGTGAATGGTTACCAACGCGTACTCCCAGGGTAGTGTCTGCAACACTGGAAAACTGAACTTTTACCAAGTTCAGATCTTTGGTTATGTGGTTAAGCCTCTAGGAAGTCACTAGGAAGTGCATAGCATGCTCCTGACATGGTCTTCTTTGTGTACTTTGTATTATCACTGTGATCTTAACATTCAATTAGTTTGATCTGTCGGCTCAAAGAGTCAGGTACGAGGACGGCCGGTGCTTTATCGCCACACCTGACCACACCTGGCTTGGATGGAGGTGTTTCAGCAGGATATAATATGTGACTGAGATGCTGAGCTTTGAATGAACTGCACTGAGTTATGACTGGCTGAGATTTTTCTTTTTTTTGTCCTGCGCCTTTTATCTCTGAGATGTTTCTTAACTTCCAAAAACAAGTTTGGATGATATTTCTGGTATGCCCGTTTAAGGAAAATTGGCCATAAAACGATATAACAAGGTATTTTTCCAATATTGGCGGTAATTGAATCAAGGGAGGAACTGTAACTGTAGTCTGTAATGTCCTGGACCGAAGATCAAAACCCTCTGTTTTAACTGCTGTCACATTGTATGAAATAAGCAGCCGTTTCAGAGCGAGGATAACGTAAGAATGCATAATGGTTGGGTTGTTAACCTCATGTGGCTTCAATTAGAGCAATAGTGTACATCAGCAGCATGATAGCGAATATGAAATGACGTGATAACAGGATGTAAATGAAAAGTGCCCAGAGAGGATTGAAAGTGGTCCCGGGGTGGATCCTTGGGGCACCCCATGGGCGATTCTTGCACCTCCTAAAAAAGTGACAAGCCCCAGCGATTCCTGCGTCCAATTTACAGTCGGTAATAAGACTCTGGGATGTTATTCCACTCGGTTTAGTCATTGCTGCAGGATTATATCATCCCTTTAATCATCTTCCAGTCTCATGTTCTTTCTTAAGAGTCTCTGTGTGGTCGCATCGTGTCCCGGAGGTGTCCTGTAGTTTTGACAGAGCAGGATGGCAAAGCAAAGGAATCCATGTCCGTGTGTTCTTCTTCTTTTTTTTTTTTTTTTTTCATCTTCCAAAGTTAGATCCAGAATCTGCAGCGAAACAGAGAGCTGTTAGTGATCTGAAAAAGAAAAGTCAGGAGGTTTTTGTTCGACAGAAAGTGTTTGAGGCTGTTTTCTGTTTTTAATAATTTCTCTCAGGGAGTGTGGGAAGTGAGATGATGTTTTTTATGATGCCCCCAAGTGTTTTTCTTTTTTTTTTCATCTTTTTTTTTTCCTTTTGTGTCTTCGGTCTGCGTTTTATCACATCTGTGTTTCATCCATATGCAAATACTCTAAAGTTAACAAAGCAACCCGTGTCTTTCTTCCAGGGGATCGAGGTAGATTAGGTGTAGCCGCGGAGCGGGGCTTTTTGGTTTTGATGTGAGTCGGTGGGGGAGACGGAGGGGGAGAGGGGAGAGCGCTTTCGACAGCTGTTCTAGGGTTTGCGTCATGCGGCGCGGGCTAGCGTCATGGCTGAGCGTTCGCACGCTATGCACACAGAGAGAGAGAGAGAGAGAGGGAGAGAGAGAGAGAGAGAGAGAGAGAGAGGCATGCTGTGGGGACCCCCAGTCGAAGGCATGACCAAACACAGGCATTGTGCGCTGTGTTGCTGAGGAAGAACGTCACCTGTTTTGAGTGATGACAGGCTGCTGGTTGGCCCTCTCTCTCTCTCTCTCTCTCTCTCTCTCTCTCTCTCTCTCTCTCTCTCTCTCTCTCTCTCTCTCTCTCTCTCTCGTTGTACTGCATGTTCTGCTGCATGACTGCTGCAGCCCCTCTGAGAGGAGTCACTCAGGGAGTCTCTGTCAGCTTCCTCTCTTTCTCTTTTTTTTACTCAGTTCCTTTTTAGCAGCGGTCTGACTGTGACCGGGGTAGGAGCGAGCAGACTTTGCAGAGGTGGGAGCTGGTGCGCACGCCCTGGACCTGGTGCTGTAGTTTAGATGTTCTGTGGGATGTAGAGTTAGTTCAGCGTTGCAGCTGTGAAGTGAACTTCATTGTTTCATAAAACAATCGTGCTTTTTGAAAACATGTAAATATGTTTGCGTGAGGAAAATACAATGGAAAGGGTTTTTTGTTTGTGTGATTTTGTGCCCTTCAAAGAGAAAATGTACTTTTTAAGCTCTTTTATTATAATCTAACAATTATTCTACCTTTTACACTTGAATATCTGTATTTAATATTTAAAGGTTTCAAGTTGTTAGCTAAATCATATCTAAAGGGTTTATCTTGCCAACTTTTACCCATACAGTATTGAGTTTTTCATATCTGTCTTTTCTTATGAATGTAGACCGTAATGGAGATGTACAGTAGTGTCAGCTGTGCTGTGATAAGGCGAGGAGACGGAGCTCGTGATAGCAGGTGTAGGAGGCTGGATGTTTACGTCTGAGCCGAGGAGAAACGTGTCAATCATTCCAGTGGGAATGACAGCCGTCTCACACCGCTTCCTGCTGCGGGAAGAGGAAGGAGCTGCTCCGTGTGTGTGTGTGTGTGTGTGTGTGTGTGTGTGTGTGTTCAGACCTTCTGACTGACTGAGGTTGTGTTTCTCTCTCTCTCTGTGTTTGTGCTGCAGGTGTACGCTCCGTCTGCCAGTACAGCCGACTACAACAGGGACTCACCGGGGTATCCCTCCTCCAAACCTCCCAGCTCTGGCTTCCCAAGCTCATTCTTCATGCCAGGTACACACACACACACACACACACACACACACACACGTCTGTCCCTCAATACTAAGGCTGAAGTCAGCCTGGATTCTCAGACAGCTTGATATTACGGAGCATGTTGTTGTTGTGAGCAGGTGCTTTTGGTTCAAAAGCAAAGGAATGTCACGTATGTTATAAACCCTCAGAGTCGCTCTCACTGTGACTGAAAACTGAGAAAAGGATGAAAGAGATAAAACACTCGTGGACTATTTACCTGCAAAAAAAATGAACTGAATGGTCAAAAAGCTCAAGTACAAAAGCACTCAAACCAGCAACAGAATCTCATCCCTTATCCAAAGGCTCCACATGCAGGAATCACAGAGTTTCTTCACCTATTTGCAGTTTTGTGTCCTGACGTTCAAATGCATTTAACCAGGTTTCCCACACATCCTGGAAAACCTGGAAAACCTGGAAAATGACTGACCAAATGTCCTGTGACCTATGACAGGCTGAAAATGAAAATGTCCTGGAAAAGTCCCATGAAAATAATGTCTGGTTGAGAGTAGGAACCCTGCTCCACATCTCACCCCATCTCACACCTACGAGCCGGTCTGTACCCAGAACTAGACCAACACATTCACTTTTATCATCAAAATATTGTGACTGGTGTCGTCTGGGAGCCGTTTACGCTCCGGCTGGTTTACACGCTCCGACAAAACAGCCTCCACGCAGACGTATAGAGGATAAAAGGCACAGACGTCGGGGTTTTCACAGCACCAATCCGCCCGTAACCGTGATGTTCTTAACCCAGAAGAGGAAGGCGAGGTGTCCCATTTACATGGCTGCTCACTACAATCAGGTTACTGCTGCAAAGTGGGTCAGACCTGTCGGAGGTTCGACAAAAAGATGGAGCTGACGTCCAATCAGCACACAGCACATCACATGTACCTCCCTCCCTCTGTGTGTGTGTGCGTGTGCATGCATGCATGTGTGTGTGTGTGTGTGTGTGTGTGTGTGTCAGACGGCCACCACAGCGGAGATCCCTGGAGCAGCAGCAGTAGCAGCATGAGCCAGCAGGGTTACCACGGCAGCATGTTGGGGGGCGGGAACTCCAGCCATGGCCCCGCCCAGAGCTCCTCCTACTGCGGGATCCACCCACACGACAGACTGGTGAGCAGGCCTGGAAGACTCGTCCAGACCAGGAAGAGTCGCGGAATTGTAAAAACGGCATTTTCCGATGCTGGATGATTGGAAAATAAGTACACGCCCAAAGTTTAGAGGAGTAAAGTTTTAATGCAGATCGAGTCTGGTGAAAACCTGCTTTAAAAGCTTTGTTCCTTTATATTATATACAGTATATATAATGATGTCTTAAAGGTCATGGAAAACTCATGTGAAATGTGTTAGTTAAAATGTTTATGAACCTTTCTTCTTATTATTATTATATGAATATGAAACACCCTAAAACGCTTCACACACCTGTGTGTTTTGAGTTTAAAGGTGAGCCGTAATGAGGGGAATGTTTTCCTCATTCATGGATGCATTTTAAAGGCAAAACAGCCAAACAAGTGACATGAAATGTGAGTGTGGCATAACCCCCACTTCTCAGAAGCTTAACAGCCTCTGTAGAGATGGTTCTTCCTCAGTCTCTGATTCCGGCTGAATGTGCACACATCCCTCCATACTGTAGCTGTAGCGCTCCACTAGCTGTTTTAGCATGTAGCCGTTTAGCACAAAATCACTTGACAGAGACAGCCAGTCAGCGTAATGCAACCCGCATGTGGTTGCCAGATAAGGCTGAAAGGACGCCAGACCTGCACTGTGGGTGCTGTGAAGCTCGTCCTCATCCTCTGCCCTCTCTCGTCCCCCTGCAGAGCTACCCCTCACATTCGTCTGCAGACATCACCTCCAGCCTTCCTCCCATGTCCAGCTTCCACCGAGGGGGAGGCAGTGGGGGCGGGGCCAATCACTACAGCACCGCCTCCTGCACGGCCCCCACCAACGGCACAGACAGCATCATGGGTAAGACGCCCGGCACGTGTCCCGACTACGGTCAACAACTTCCAAGAAGTTCTCTTTTTTTATCTGGTCAGAAGGAATATTTAATATTGTTTGTTTGTTTGTTTTTTAATCTCTGATGAATGTTCGTTTAACTCTGCCGCTCAGCTCGTTTCTCTTTTAGAGGCGATCAGGTTACTTAAGGAAAACATGGGGATTTTCATTCATTTAGTACATTTTCAGCCCTGCGAGCTGCATAACAACAACGTCAGTCTGTGGTTAATGGCTCTAGATTCAATTATCTTCAACAACCGTCTCATTATTTTAGACAATAAAAGGATACACAATCAGTCGATCCAGTTCAGAATATGAATCCTGCTGCGATCCTCTGACGGCATCAGCATCAAAGAGCAGCTCGCACTTCTTGTTCTGTTCTTGTTTTGTTCACGTCCAGTTGCATCAAACCTTAGTTTTCTCAGAGCTGTAGACTGAAGACTTCAGACTCGACAGAGACTTGAAGACAACTTGACCTTTAAAAGAACCAACTCTGGACTTGACCTGGGGACTGAACCCGACTTGACTTTTTACCTCCTGATTTGACTTTTGTCTGCTTTTTTATTGTTTATTTGTATTTTTTGGGGGGGGGGGGACTTTTTGACAAAAAAAAGAAAAATCACACATTTCTGGTTCTTTCATGTGAGAAAACGTATATGAAACCTCATAGGCAGTTAAATCTGTCTTCACTGGGATGATTCTCAGAAGATTCACAGCACTTACAAACTGAACTCCAGCGTCAGGGGAGAAGAGCAGCCGGTCAGAAAGAGTCCGACCTTGACATCAGTGATGCACGCACACACACGCACACACACACACACATGCACGCACATGCACATGCACAGCATGCCATATGGACCCCTTGCTTTGAGTCCCATTGAACAAATAGGACAGCAATAAGAAACAGATTGAAAGTTTGTTTTCACGGGAAGGAAGACACTTCCAACATTCCTCAACGCTATCACATACACACATACACACACACACACACACACACACATGAGGGAGAGCAGATGAGTGTAAACACAGGAGGAACCTTCATGTCTGAGCACGGTGTTTATAGTCGTTTTTCTGCTCCGGTCCGATTCGGCGAGAGCAAACAAGAGCGAGCTCTCTGCTGAGCGGGAAACGGCAGCTGTGGGCACTGTGGGCGAACGCGGCTTCACGTTTATGACGTGCTCCGTTCACCGGGAGGAGAAAACCTGTAGAAATCACCTCTGCACACCTGTCTGAGCAGCTCTGAAGCACATTACCACCAGCCTCCAGAGCTGGAGGCAAAGCTTCCTGGGATAATTAAAATGATCACTCATGTTAATGGGATACTTGATGAAACTCAGCAAAAAAAAAAGGAAGAAAAAAATGGCAGGTTATGAACTGATTGGGGCAGTTAGATTAGTCAGTTGATGTTTATATATATAGATATATAGATATATAGATATAGACATACAGTATGTAGTGATGTCACAGTGGCATCTTCAGTCTGTACTTTTTATCCAAACAACAATACAGAGCACAAAGACTCTTAATTTCGTTGTTATTATATATTCTTATTTTTTCTGTTATGTTATTTAAGATGTTTCTATTGATTATCGAAGCGTCTGTGATTGATTCTGATCCACTGTCTGAGCTGAGAAAGCATGTGTGACTTGACCTAAAGAACTGATCCCTCATCATATTATTTCCTTTTAAACGACTTCAATTATTGTTTGACTTGTTTCTGAGGATGTTCTCTATAGAAATGCCAAACCTTCAGTTCTCCATTGTTGCACCAAACAAGGATGCTTGTTTTTCTCCTCAATATCTAGAGATTTTCCACTGTTTTCTTGGATGTTGTCGACTTAATGATTAAACCAATAGATAACGAGCAGATTAAGATGAAAACATCCCAGTAGGCTCCCAGTGGACACCATGATGACACCGTCTCAAGTTCCCTAGACTCAGGAGAATTTGTTTTTGTTTGTTTACCAAAACAAGAAGGCTCAGAGACCTGGGACTGGTGCAGGCCTGCGGGGGGTAACTCTACTCTACTCTACTTCTAGATCCTTCTCCTTTAAGAGATGACGGTCGCAGACTCGAGGGCACACACACCTTTCATCTTCCCAGTGCTCACCTTCTTTGTGCCCATAAGCTCTCATTTATGAGAAAGATTTTCTCCTGCACATGGTCTAAATAATGCATCAAGTTAGGACACAAGTGTGTGTGTGTGTGTGTGTGTGTGTGTGTGTGTGTGTGTTTGTGTGTATGCATGTGTGTGTGTGTGACAGTAATCCCTTGGATGGTTTACTAGGCCAGTGGTATGGCGTGAGTGAGACATGAGGCTTTAACCCCAAAGCATATGCTGTTTCCTCTCTCTCTCTCTCTCCCCCTCTCTCTCTGTCTCTCTTTCTCTCTCTCTCTCTTTCTCTCTCTCTCTTTCTCTCTCTCTCTCCCCCACTCTCCCCCCTTTCTCTCTCTCAGCAGCTTAAAGAAGTCCACTCCTGCCAATTTCTGTAATGGATTCATTTGCCATGAAAGGATGTGTTTTTTTTCTCTCTGTGTTGTGTATGTGTGTTTGGCGTGCACTTGTCTAACTTTGTGTGTGTGTATGTGTGTGTGTGTGTGAGTGAGGGAGAGAGCGTAAACTTTCCATCTGGGATCTGCTATCAGGAGAGATGAGCTGTGAGCATGTCCGCTGCATGTCTCTCTGCCTCAGTGTGTGTGTGTGTGTATGTGCACGTGTGTGTGTGTGTGTGTGATGGGGGGGGGGACTCATCTGGTCCTGTGAGGTCACTTCCTTCCTCCCTGGCCTCTGTGCTCTTCAAGTGTGTGAAACAGATTTAGTTGTATTGGAATCCAGCATTTGCACACATGCACATACTAAGACACACACACACACACACACTCACACTTTCTCTGACAGTCCATTAAAACCTGAATAAACGTAGGTGTCGAATGTGGATTCTTGTGGATTCCTGTCGCCAACACTTAGAGGAGCAAAGATTGGGAGTCATTTGAGGAGAAATCACCTCTCAGTGTGTTGACTGCTTTGGGTCTGTGGAGTCCAGGACGGAACAGGAAGTAAATCCACAAAACTCAGAGGAGATCAGAGGAGGCTCCCCAGTCTCATCATTACCATTATTATCACCACGACTAATGCTGCTCCAGGATCAAAACCCTAACTGCTTCATTTGCAGGTTTTTTAAGGTTGAGGAATATAATTTGTGGTTAGTTTCACACATCACAGATCCAACGTTCTTGCGTTTTCTGTGATGATGTCACCTGTCTGTGATTGGTCCAGGAGTAACAAATATCATCACTGATTTGGATGTTGCAGGGGTTGATTTTGGGGGGGGGTACAGCTTCAAAGCGGGAGCCGACTCATCATTTTATTCCCTGTATCATATGAGAGAATAAAACCTCAGTGTGCTGAAGAAACGAGTGGATCCGGCCCGGATGGTGTAATGGTGCAAGAACACACTGAGTGAATCAAATATTTAGGTAACAACATCCTTATTTACAAGAATTCATCCCTTTTTTCCCCTCCGTGTGTGTGTGTGTGTGTGTGTGTGTGTGTGTGTGTGTGTGTGTGTGTATGTGACAGCGAACCGAGCACAGAGCTCAGCAGCCAGCAGCTCTCAGACAGGAGACGCCTTAGGGAAAGCACTCGCATCCGTAAGTGAATTTTTTGTTTTTATTTTTCGTGGTTTTGACTTCCTGGTCGTGATGTCACTCGGTTCTCCTCTTTGTTCTTTCTTGCAGATCTACTCTCCGGACCACACGAACAACAGCTTCTCATCTAATCCCTCCACCCCGGTCGGTTCCCCGCCCTCCCTCACAGGTAGCACACGACACTCCCAAACGTCCAATCAGAACCGAGCCAGGTAGATCGAACGCTGCCCCCACATGGACCGGAGTGTAACTGACACCAACCCGACCTGACTCTGAACCGACTCGAGACTTGACTGGACTTTAGACCAGACTAGACTTTATAAAGACGTCTGACCTGACTGGACCTGGTTTTAAATGACCTGACTGAACTTTGTTTTTTTTTTTATGTTTTGGGACGTGACTCAACGACTTACAGCTCTGGGAAAAGAGGAATAAGAAATGAGAAGAAATAAATGCAAAAGCTATTAAACTCCATCCGTGAAGAGCAAACAAACGCGATATATTTTTTATAAAATAAATTACAGCGAAATGTGCATTTGAGGTGTAATCTCTTGGCATAAAGTAAGGCCGTAAAAACACATTAATAATACTGTGTCTCTGCTCCTCTCCACACCCCTCCTCCTCCTGCTCTTCCTCCCCCTATTTCCACCAATTACTCCTCCTCTCGGCTGATGTTGTAAACTCTCCCCGCTCCTTAAAGTGAAAAATGACTTTTCCTAATAATAGTTGTGTCAAATTTGTCTCTAATTGTGGCTGCTACACACACCGTTTGATATTTCTGTGCTGCGCCCTGTGACTGATAGCTTTAATTACGAGCACCACTTCGACAAATCGTTCACAAACCTACCGGCTCTGCAAACACGAGCCCCCACCCCCTCTTCCTCCTCCTCCTCCTCCTCCTCCTCCTCCTCCTCCTCGTCATTATAGCTGCCTGGGATATTGCCTGCTAAACCGTAATTGGTGTTTATCATTGTGTCAGAGTTACTCCACTTTTTACAAATTAGAAATGAAGCCTATTAGAGCAAACTACATGCAAATTGATATCCAAGGCTAATTCTGCAAGGGTGTTTTACAGTGTTGGACTCGGAATAATTTACCCCTCCGTTTTAATACATATATTTGTATTTGCACATGAATGTTCCCAGGTGATTATTCATTAATTAGCATATGGAAATGAGCATGTAATATGAATAAAGGAGAGGAGGGGGAAAAGAAAAGACTGTGGAACAAAATGGGAAGACAATGAGAAAGAGAGGAACACGCGAGCTAATGAGATGAGATCAGAGCTACAAGGGGGAGATCAGTGGCGGGGGCAGAGAGGTGGAGCGAGGAGGGGAGCGGAGAGACGGAGAGAGGAGAAGAACAGAGGGCAGGGAGAGGGAGAGGGAAGAAAGGCGAGAGGGCTGAGAAGAAGAAAGGAAAGATGTGGAGAGAAAAGGAGAGGAGGAGGATCTGTAGGATAGTGTAAAGAACTGGAAACATGAGGAAACCTGAGGAAAGAACAGACTAAACCTTGACTAGGATCCTCTAATCTGATCAGCTATTCACATTCAGAATTTCATTATAAAATACAGAAGCAACAAGTGACTGGCAACGAGTCGCTTTAACTACATTCACACTGGAGATCTTGATATTTCTTACCTGGTTGTTCACATTATAATTGAAATGCGACACCATCAGATCAGATGATGACAAAGAGAAAGAAAAGAAGAGTAAGAAGCGGTTTGTTTCGTCCATTGTTTTCATTCGATCTTGACCTCCTCCGACACCTTAAATCAGAGGTGCATCCCATTTAAGACACGTACAATGTGGCCTGGGTCTGATTTGTCCTGATCAGATTGTCATAATAAATCAGATATTTGTCAAATCCGGGCAACAAAAGATGGATCTGGGCCACTTTAAGCTTCAGTGTGAACTCAAAACCAGATGTTGTATGAACTGGAAATTTAACAATAAAGTAAACATAAAGCCTTTGAGGCGGTGAAAGTAGCCCACCTGTGCTGTAAGCCTGCTTCATATCTGCACCTCAAAGGCCATCGAGAAGCCTCCATTCAGACCGGGGCCTCGGCCGTCGCCCCATCGAGCCTCGTATCGGTGTGAACTCCCAGCCAGTGGCTGCGTGTGCTGCTGTGGACCAGCTAATGAGACCCGTCCATTCAGAGAAACCCACTGGGGACGCAAATGCCTGCTTACGCTTGCAGAGAGGGCCCCGGTCGAATCAACCCGCTTTTCAATTACAAATCACAAAAAAAAACAGAGAGAAATTAGCATTTCCGTCCTGAGTTATGAGTCGCTTTGTTTCCTCCTCCTCTTCCTCTGTGTTCGCTGCGTCCGAGACCCTCCTCGTCCCGCTGAAAAGACGTTTTTTTGTTTGTTTTGTTTGCGCCGCACGTCGAGTGGTTTGTGTCTTTGATGGATAAAAGGGAAAAGAGGAGGTTCTGGTTCCAATCCACAAAGAGACCTCCATCCTTTTATTTCCTCTGTGCGCACTTAACCTGCCCAGGGTGTCTGGCTGCACAGAGCAGACATGCAGATGAGGTGGATGTCACGTCTCCTGTCCTGTCCTGATGATGTCATGTCTCCTGTATTGTCCTGATGATGTCTCCTCGTCTCCTCTGTCCTGATGATGTCTCCTCGTCTCCTCTGTCCTAGCTGCCAGTTCAGCTGTGTGGTCGAGGAATGGAGGACAGGGAGCATCGTCGCCAAACTACGAGCCTCCACTGCACTCTCTGGTAAGTGCGCGCACACACACACACACACACACACACACACACACACACACACACACACACACACACACACACACACACACACACACAAACACACGAACATGCACGCACACACACACACTTGCACGCATACACTCAGACAAAACTCAACTTTTTTAAGCATTTCCTATTATTGTTATTGTTAATGTTAGTAATGAAAAGTGTTTGAAGATTGTCAGAGGAAATAGTATTATACCTTTTAGGTTTAAAGGATTCAAGGAGCTTTATTGTCATTCCAACACATGTTAACATGAGGTGAAATAAAATGGTGAATACATGCTCCTGCAAGCTGTATAAAATAGAAATAAGCAAACAGAAGCTTAGTGAGAAACCTAAATGTTAAACTCAAAGTATAAAAGATCAGATAAGATACCATAACAAGTGTAAGATGATGCACAGCATGTATTTTGTTTCCATTTGATGGAAGTCGTGGCCTGTATGACCTCGACTGGCAGCAATGTCGGTTTGTTCTCATGGTGTTTATCGTTTGTTTTTTGCCTCTCGTGCATCAATACAAAGGCGGACTGTTGCTTTATCAGGCAGCTGCGGGTTAGGATGGAGGTGACGTGGAGGAGGGAGGAAGTGTAACTCTGGAGGAGACTGTTAATCTGGGAGCTCCTCGCTCATCACTGTGAGATTACTGCACATGAGTAGAGCGAGGACGGCTCTGCTTTGAAAGATATAGAGGTATAGATAGCCCGAGCTAAAATACTAGTACAATTATGCTTTCATTTTTACTCTATCTTCTACATAACCAACTCTACAAAGCATAGAGTTCATTGCTTTAGTCTTGATAAATTTGAAGACATTATATGCAACATTTTCCATTCTACAACAGTATGGACGACAAACAAAAGTGTTGATTTGCCGATTTCATCTGAGGTGCATGGATGGGTTCTCAGTCTGGCATCAGCCTCGGGTCAGACTCGTTCCCACCGTCACACATCCTCCTGTTCAGACTGAATGACAGCTCTGCCGTGTGACACCCCATACATGGTTGACGCCTCAGTCACACAGAGCTGCTGTTATGAGAAGGTTGTCCTTCATAAGAACCTTATCTAAATGTGTCTCCGGATGTGAGAACTGGCTGGTTTGACGGGTAAGCGAAGAGGGAGGAGAGCCAGGTTACGGAGAGGAAACTGAGGATCAGGTGTCAGTTCCTCAAACGGCCACTAGGGGCAGAAACGTCTCGAGTTGATCCCCGTAGACCTCCATATTAAAATGTCTGACTTTGCAGCAGAAATGACAGGTTTTATGGGCTGTAACTGTTCTGCTTTATTTAGTTTGTTTTTCTCACTCTTTGAACTCATTTAGGGAACAAATAGTCTAATGTGACATTACCACATATGAACAATATGTTAATTTTAAGCGACACAATACATCAATGATACGCTTTGTTGTTTGTTGTTGTTTTTTTGTTGCTTTGTTTGGGGTTCATCATCATCGACTCTCTTACCTGCACATCTGGACCAGGTTCTGAGAAACATCTCACACGTCAAAATATTATGTTTTTAAAAAGGCCGACTCGGTATGATAGTAGTTTAAAGCGAGGGTTTGTCAAACAGAGGGATCGTGTTGGGTTCAGTTTTTTTTTTTTTTTTTTTTGGAGACTATTCTCAGCAGAAGCTGAACGCACATCTGGTGCCTCAGTGAGGATTTCCAGTAGCAGGAGCGTATGAGTGTGTATGTGTGCGATATTGAGTCGAGATAAATCATGGTGTGTGTGTGTGTGTGTGTGTGTGCGTGTGCGTGTGTGTGTGTGTGTGTGTGTTCATGGTAATGAAGGAATATGTCACCCAGTGCAACAGTGTGGCTCACTGATGTGTTTTTAATAGTTTTTGGGCAACAGTGGAGCTCCACGGCACAGAGCGAGGACATACATCAGGCCTAGACGTACACACTGCACTTATTAGGGATCGGGATCCACGGCTGGCTTTTATTTTCACGGGATTCATCCGAGTTGATGGAAAACGGATCCGTGTTCGGGCACAGCTGTGGAGAGGAGCGTTTCTCACACACTGTTTTTTTTGGTTTTTTTTCCGCCTTTCGCAGCAAAGTCGCATCGAGGACCGGCTGGAGCGTCTGGACGACGCCATCCACGTGCTGCGGAGCCACGCGGTGGGGCCCTCCACGGGCATGAGCGGCGGGGGCCACGGGGACATGCACAACCTCATCGGGGCCGCGCACACGCACAACGGGGCCATGAGCAGCCTGGGCAGCGGCTACGGCTCGGGACTGCTGTCGGCCAACAGACACGCCCTCATGGTAGGAAACCCCCCCCCCCCCCCTCCCCCGTATCGACCAATCAGAGGCTCCCGGGCCTCTGTGATGTCACGCACTGGTTAGAGACGTACAGTAGACACCCTGGGACGGTTCAGAGCCTCCGCTTGACCCTCCGTCCATGTTCTTGGACTGTGGGAGGAAACTGGAGGACCCAGAGGGAAGAGGAGAGGAGATAAAATACTTTATTCGTCCCCAGAGGGAAAATGGTTCTGTCCGGCAGCCAGGGTCACAC
>CM055201.1:20491583-20509083 GCA_029224185.1 Karalla daura | reverse complement strand
CGTGCCACTGATGCAGCCGAAAGCAACAGACCCATCACATTTTCCATCACATTTTCTTTTTCTTTTAACAACAAACCACCAGTACTTTTCTCAAAACGAGCCAAGCCTTGCACCTTTTCTGTGCCACAGCCTAATGGTCAAGTTAACTGAGAGTCGGCGAAAGGAGCCAAGAAGCACAACAGCCCGTGCCAGAAGGTGGACGGGAAGAATCCAACCTGTTTCCCATTTAATGGCTCGGCACCGCATGCTTCCAGCTAAAATTTAGTAGGAATTAGTGGAGCGGCGTCGTGCCTGAAAAGCTGCCGGGGGTTATTGTTGTCAGCGTCTCGTCAGTCGTAACATGAATTTAAAGCTGCAGCTTGAACGTGTTCTGTGGGGGGGGTCGGAAAAAGTCCCACATTCACCATCAATGGAGTTTAGTATTCGATATCCGCTGTTAAAGACAGGTCATATAAACATTCATACACATCATTTTATGCCTAATTAACTCAACACTAGCAAACAGAGAAAGCCGGGACTCATTGGAAGCTGTTGCGCATAAGCAGTCCAGCCAATCAGAGCGTTGTGGGCGGGGCCTATTCGTTTCACCCATCTCAGGTGCTCAGGAGGTCAGTTGCTGTGTGCGAGTCTTTCCAACGTCGATACGTTGCCTCAAAAACAAAGTACTGACATCGATGCATTTGTGGTATGTGATGTTACAGAACACCGAGCGCTGCACGCTGCCTCAGTTTTCTCCACAGACGACATCAAAGCGTTTTTGGTTTCTGCAGTAAAGCCATCGCAGTGACTGTCAGGACTCCTATGGAGCTCCAGTCCTGCTGATACGTTCAAAGTGAAACGTTCAGGGGGAGAAAAAAAAGAGAGAGAGAGTGTTCTGAAATGCAATATACCATGGGAAAGTTGCAGGCTCACACACACACACATACGCACACACACACACACACACACACACAAACATAAAGAGCCCAACTCGGTGCCAAAGCAGTGAGTCCCTGCTGGAAGCTGCTCGGTGCTCTGGGAATTAGAAATCCCACAATTAAACATATGGGCATTAAGATAATTGTCAGTTGTTGTGCTTCCGTGTGCATGTGTGTGCATATGTGGGTGTGTGTGTGTGTGTGTGTGTGTGTGTGTAGCGGACAGATGGATAGGATTCAGCCGCACTCTTTACACACCCTCGTGCTCCTCTACAGTACTTCCATGAATACACGCATTAAAAAACAAGGACACACACCCAAGTAGATAACATGTAAATATACATGTCAGACACGCAGAAATGAACCCGGACTGACACTGACTCACACACACACACACACGTACACACACACACGTACACACACAAGTAGCAGTTTGGAGGAGCAGTGCACAGTTTGTGTAACAAGAGTTGTAGCGAAAGAAAAAAACATGGTAGGGAGAGTGTGTGTGTGTGTGTGTGTGTGTGTGTGTGTGTGTGTGTGTGTGTGTGTGTGTGTGTGTGTGTGTGTGTCATGCTGCTCTAGGTGTCTCAGATAGGCATAGGATGCCCTCAGCAGGCCGATTACGGAACTACAGGCAAAAGAAGGAAAGGTTTCAGCGCTTCATATCCGTCTTTAAACACATTGTTACACGTCTCACTTTAATGACATCACATCACAATGTGATCACGACTCACTCCCTCCTCTCACTTCCTGTTAGATCTGGGATCAGGTCAGAATGAGGGAAAAATAGAACGTATGTAAAAAAAAGAAATCTAACCACCAGTTTGGTTCAATCATTTGTAATAGTGTGATATTGAGAATGGAAGTAATGTAAGCAATGATTAGTTTCATCAGAATAATTGGTTTAAACAGGCTGGAAGAAATACTGAATGAAACTGGAGGCCGAACCAGCCTGACCAGTGGATTCAGACTGGTTTCTAACTATGGAGTTAGGATTTGTTTCCCTCTTTTGTTGCTCGAGAGGAGACGATGAGTCTCTGTGGTTCTCATGTGTTTTATTCTTTTCCTCCCCCCTCTCCTCCTCCTCCCCCTCCTCCCCCCTCCCTTCAGGTGGGCTCTCACAGAGAAGATGGCGGCAGCGGCCTGCGGGCCGGACACTCGATGGCGGGCCAGGTGCCGGTGCCTCACCTGCCCGTCCAGTCGGCCACCTCGCCGGACCTCAACCAGCCCGACCCGTACCGCGGTACGTGTTAGCACCAGGGATGCACTACATCTAAATAACATCACAATTACTGCTGGGGAGGGAAACAGATGAATGTCAGAAAGGTGAGGTAAATAAGAGTCAGTGTGGTGGAAACACTTCCAGATGGAGAGAGACTGAACTTTTAAAAGTAAGAAGACCTTTAATTGTCCCACAATGGGGAAATTTTAAGTAAGATATCTAAGAAAACAATGTTTTGGACAGCCATTCCTCTGATGAGATTTTCCATAAATTAGATATAGATATAGGTATATATATAGATATAGATAGAACAGGAATAAACATGCACAAAACACCCTTCAGTGATATTAATAAATATTTAGAAATATAGTTTTTATTTTGTGAAAACTGTAGCTCTGTGGCTCATTCTTTTACGCCAGTTGAAACATGTATAGAGGGTAAGAAAAAAATGGATTCATTTTTCATTTATTGAGCTGAAATTTTTTTCAAAAAGAGAAGAAAAACAATAATGTTCCTTCAATAAAGGAACAGGAATCCCACACGTGTCCACAAACATGCGGTATCACCACCAGAAATCAATAATAAATTAAGAGAAAGTGTTTTAAAATAAAGTAGATAAAGATCAGGAGGAATAAATCCTTAAAGGACAAAAAGCCAAGAAAACAAGAGTTTAGGAGGAAGATGAAACAGATGAGGAGAACGTGCTGACCTGGATGAAAAGGAAGAGGTGAAAATCTCAAGGCCGAGGGGATAAATCATAGCAAAATCAGCATTGTACAAAGCAGAGAAACGACGTGTGTTTCTGGAAAAAGACGAAACGGATGAATCAAAGGAGACGAAAAGACGAGCTGGAAAAATAAGGAAAGAGTTTCAGATGAAAAGAGCAAGATGGGACGGGAGGAGAGGAGAAGATTCACAGCGTCCGAGATCAAACGGACGAGATGGGGGAAAAAAGAGAATTGAAACAAAATGGTGAAAAGAGGAGGAAGAAGAAAACCATGAAAGAAAGAATGCGAGGATGAGGAAATGGGCCCTCAACGCGGATCAGAAAGTTGAGACAGAGTTCAGTGGAATCGAGGCTTTTTTTTTTTTTTCTCAGGCGAACACGTGGATCTCAGCTGGCGAAGCCTCGACTTTTGCCGCCCGGGCGCTAAAAGCCCGGCGAGGAGGAGGAGGAGGGAGGGAGGGAGGAAGGGAGGAAGGGGGGGGGGGGGGGGGGGGTGAATAAATACAGTACGTGTGATATGAATATGGAGGAGGAGGAGGAGGAAAAGTGTATATGAGCGCGCTGCGGAGCAAATTAGCCCAGGGCTCGTTTTTTAGAGGCTGAAAATGAGTCTGCTGGCAGCAGAGTTCAGCCAGCGGCGGCCACAGCCAAGTGTGTAATGAGGTGAGAGAGGGAGACACACACACACACACACACACACACACACACACTTTAAGGCAGAAGAAGTTGTTCCTTATGCACACACACACACACACACAGAGTGTTAGGGCGTGCAGAGGCTGTAAATAAAGGGTATTACGGCAGCGAACAAATTCAGCCGCAGAGCTGTGATTTCTCTTTCCTGTGATTACGTATCATGATTTATGCCTAAAAAAAAAGTTGTATTCATTTGCTTATTGTGATTTCGATCGATCGGGACCGAGATGCGATGCAACATGTGTGCCCACATCGAGAGAAATTCCGACTTTACGAGACAGAATCGGATCTGAACCGAGAGGGAGGGACGCGTATCGTCAAACTAGACATTCACCAGCGCAAAGTCACTTTTCACAGTTTTTTAAGCCTCTTTATATGCAGCTCTTTGTGCACAAACACACAGCGATTGTCTGGGAAAAAAGAAGAGGGGAGGGGTGGGTGGAGGGGTGGGGGGGGGGTGGGGGGGTGAAGAGGGGGAGGGTGTCGCATCCACGCACAAACACACGGGCCGTCACTCAAAGCTGCACACAAAATGCCTCCAGTCAGGCAGACGGAGATTCAAAATGGCTGACAGTTGGTCGCCTGTGTGTGTGTGTGTGTGTGTGTGTGTGTGTGTGTGTGTGTGTGTGTGTGTGTGTGCGCAGGCAGGCAGAGTGTTGTTTTGTGTTGACTGAGAAGTTGGCAGCGTCCCAGACGCATCCATACAGAAGTCAAATAAAGACTGCAGTGTTTGGCTGTGTGTGTGTATGTGTGTGTGTGTGTGTGTGTGTGTGGAGGCACAGACAGGGGGGAGGGGGGAGGGGGGTACGTCTGCAGTGCCACGCTCCCACGCCGCCATGTTGGCGGTCTGCTGGAGAATCAGCTGTGGCCAGATGCACCTGATGCTGCACAGAGTTGGAAGAGAAAAAGAGAAAAAAACGACAAAACAAACCTTTCTTATTCCACCTGAATATGACAGGATTCAATGTGTCGGCCACTGGAATCTGAGGCCAAGATGTCGCCTAGTGAATTATCAAAATATTCACATTCAGGGGCCCCGTATCAGTGTATATAGTATATATTAGTCTTGCACAGGTAATTTGATATATTCAAGGTTAAATTAACTCTATTATTGACTCTATAGCCCCACATACACATAGAAGTAAGCCCTTCAAGTCTATACGGATCCATGAGCGATTTCACCCTTTCACCTCCTCTGCAAACACCCGATCACACATTCACCACCAACATTAGTTCAAAACTGGATGGTCCAGTAACTAAAGGCCTGGCTGGTTGTCCTCTGTGTGTAGACGATGGGTTCAGCTCGTTCTAACAGGTTGTGGGAATCTCGTTGTTCCTTCTTCTCTGTATTTTAAAGATGGAGGTGAATATGCATGGCATTACAACAACAAGTGATGACCTGTCTACTTGTGTGCGTTCCCATTTAGCGCCTTGTATCTGTTCACACATGGTCCAAGCTGGGTCACATTCACACATGCCTCCTGTTCAGTTATGGCTCTAGTTTAGGCTTCAGATACCAGTGAAGACTCAGGAAGTGTCTTTTTTTTTTCATTTCATGATGATACTTGTGTCCATCCCACCCGAGGCAACATCCATGTGAAGCTGTTGCTAGGATACATCCCGAGGCACTTCCGATAATATCAGGAGACTTCAGTCCGTCACTTTTCCTGATGGATTTAACTGGAATGCGGTGCAGAAATGCACAGAAGATGGTAGAGACCAGTCAAAACAACCATCATTCACTTCATTAAAAAAAAAAGTAGCTATGGTGGATGCTCCTCTCTCTTGGATGCAGGATGGAGAGATGTAAAACATCCTCGGACCTGCAGACCTGCAGTGGTGCAATGGTCAATAAGATGCCAGACAAATTAATTTCTATTTGAGATCCATAAAGTAATTCCTCTTCATATATGGAGCCCCAGATCTCTCTGATCCACTCACACCTCTAACCTCCCTGTGTCTCCTCCCTCCTGCAGCCCTGTCTGGAGGCCTCCAGGGCCAGAGCACCTCCTCGGTCAGCTCGGAGATCAAGTCCGAGGACGAGGGCGACGAGAACCTGCTGCAGGACTCCAAGTCCCTGGACTCCAAGAAGGAGGACGTGGACAGCAAGGATCTCAAAGCTATTGATAGGTCAAGATCTAGGTAACCCCGCCTATCCAGACGTTCGCTTCCATCAAATATCTAAGCTGGGCTGGCTCGAGCGTCTTTCCCAAAACACCTGCGAGTGCAGAGAACTTCCTCGTTCAGGGAGTCATCGATTAGCAACGCTCTCCGAGAGACAGAAACTGATCATCAATTCATGAACCTGTGTTCTTTAGTTGGAAAACTTATTGGAAAACTCTCTTAACTGGATTGGAGTTGATGAACATGATGACTCCTATGAGACTTTGTAGTGGTAGGAGAGCAACAAGGAAGGGATTGAAGCTGTTGGTGTTTTGGGAACCAGCCTCTGGACTTTGATGAAGTGACCAAGTGTGATGAGAAGCAGCTAAATACACCTTCACAATAAGAGACTTTTCCTCTCCGTGAGATGTCTGCGTCCGCCGGGCTCCTCTCCTCCAGGTTCAGAGCCGGAGAGGTTCCTGGTGGACCTGCAGCCGCCTGTTGGTCTCCTCGGTCTCTCCAGGGTCTTGGGCCTTGGGTTTAGCTGTTTCTCACACAACAGAGTAGAGCCCAAAGAATAATTCCCAAAGAGCTGGCGCCTCAGCGTTGAGGAGCTGGGAAATCAACTCCAGAACAGTGATCCTGAGACATTTCTATTTCTGAGCAGACATTGAAATGACAAACAATGTGACTATGAAGTGCCACATTCTGGATATTGATCTTTAAAATGTACACACAAGATGAGAGAAAAATGAAAGAACAAAGAATAGAGTCCCATTTGTGTACGTTAAAGCATGTTCAGAAGAGAAAGACGGACAGGAGGAATTTCAAAATAAAAGCACGTCTTACAAATCCTTTACTGTATATGTATTGCTGTCTGATGGACCTTTCCATTTACTGGACTGTTGATCAGTGAATCAGTATATATCCATCTACAGTATATAACAGTGTATAACCATACACCAGCCAAGCTCAATGTAATGACATGAAGCTCAGAAGTGTTGCCTCTGGTCACTGTGTTGATTTCCCACTTCTCACCTGGTGGGTTGATGAAATCAGAATCATTTGGATCCCAAACCCAGAGATTTATACATGATGGTGGCGGCCATGATGACACTGATGATGTGATGATGATGATGATGAACTGTTGTGACATCTGTCCATTACTTTCTCAATTAGTTGTTGGGTTTATAAAATGTAAAAATGCAGAAACTGTGAAAGTGATCAATGCCTGTTTCAGAAAGTCTTCACATTGTTTCGTCCTCACCTCAACAACGTTCAACTTTCTGTCAGAGGTCTAAAGAAACCTGAAAATATTCACATCTAAGAAGCTGAATTTTGACTTAATTACTTAAAATCATTCTCAAAAAATGTTTCGAAAGCCCGAATCAACCAATAGACTATTAAAAGTAGTCAGATTACTATATACAGTGAACTCACCAAAACCACAATAGCAACAAGTCTTAGAACTGGGAAAGACTTGAAATTCCCAAGATGCAGTTCCCAACAGTACAGTAATATAATTCCCGAGTCCCTGTCCCTGAACATGATTCTGTAGAGAGGTTCATTTAGAGCAGAGGAGTAAACGAGCCTCCCCTCCCCCCTCCTCCCCCCTTCCTCCCTCCCACCGCAGCAACAACGACGACGAGGACCTGTCCCCGGAGCAGAAGATGGAGCGGGAGCGGGAACGGAGGATGGCCAACAACGCGCGGGAGCGTCTGCGCGTGCGGGACATCAACGAGGCCTTCAAGGAGCTGGGACGGATGGTGCAGCTGCACCTGAAGAGCGACAAACCTCAGACCAAGTTACTGATCCTGCACCAGGCTGTGGCCGTCATCCTCAGCCTGGAGCAGCAGGTCCGAGGTGAGTGAGAGGCCTGAGCCGACCTCTGACCTCTGTGGCAGACTCTGCTGGTTTGTTTTTGTTTGTCTTCATGCGTCTTGTTGTTTACCTGACGCTGTTAGTCATAATAATACAGTAACAGGTGAAGATGAGATCATAGTGATTAACTTCCAGGTGTATCACAATGTGACTGAGAATGACTTGACAAATTAGTACCAAGAGTGAAACTTTGTATTATATGCTTTGCTATATGTAGTATAGATAGATAGATAGATAGATAGATAGATAGATAGATAGATAGATAGATAGATAGATAGATAGATAGATAGATAGATAGATAGATAGATAGATAGATAGATACTTGTTGATTCTGCACAGCCCTGCTTTGTTACTATAAACCCAGTAAATGCAGAATTTTATGACTCAAGCTTGGGTGATTTGTACTCTCACATACCTCCAGAATGATACTGTGATTCACGACTATGAGCACGGTCATTCATTTCGACTTAACGTGACATTTACTGTTGTACTGCTGTACTGTAGAGAGATTACAGAGGTATGTGACATGCAAAACAGTTCATATTCGAGAATACTTGGGATGAAGTGAGCATTAAAGAACTCGCTTTGATGAATCCAAACTTCTTAAGGGCTTTATGGGGTTCAAAGGTGGAGGTGGCGGAGCAGCAGGTGCAGTCCTGCAGCAGCTCCAGGAGGGGGCAGTAGCAGCACCTGTTGACAGCTCTCAGGTTCTCCAGGGTTGTGGCATCATCCCATCTCTCTCTCTCTCTCTCTGTCTCTGTCTCTCTGCCTGGGTCCAGAGCGGAACCTGAACCCCAAGGCGGCCTGTCTGAAGCGCCGCGAGGAGGAGAAGGTGACCGTGTCGTCGGACGGCGCTCCGCTGTCGCTGGCCGCCGCCCACCACGCCGCCGCCGCCGCCATGGGTGACGGGTCCAACCCCCTGGGACAAATGTAAAACGCAGCAACATCTCCTCCCCCCCTGAATGGTCAGATTTCACTTATAAACTAATCTGCTGTTGTACCATTAATTCAAGCCCTCCCCCCCAAACCAATGGCAAAACAAGCGTAACTCCAATAAAAACAACCTGAGGTCGACAGTGTAAATCTATATTTATATATCTACGTATTCATCGCTTTGACACATTTCGGCTTTCTATGAGTAAATTGAAACGTGACAGTCCCCCTTTAGGGGCAAAATCTATCTTCAAATTACCATTCGACCATTTGTTGTCCACTAGTACAGTGTCTGTGTACTTTTTAACAACTTTCTTGTGACTTGTTATTGAATCTGTAAGTTATGTTGTAGTATAAAGTGGAAGGGTTAGGGCTGGAGCTGGACAGGATAAAGAAGTATAAACAGTCAGGGAAAACAAGACGTGATAGAGAGGAGCCATCGAAGAAGATGTTAGTAAAGAAAACGAGATAATCATTCACATTGAAAGGAGCAGATATGGCTATATTTAACATCAGCATTCAGAAAGTGAGAACATTTAATAAAGTATGATTTCATTTTTGCAGTTTAATGTCACTCAGCAGCTGAATGAAAAGCCAAGTGGTGATCATTACATGGAAACTACACATGGTCACTCCAAACTCCTGTTCACTTTAAGGCATCAAATCCATATTATATCCACAAAGTAATCAACAAAGTCAGGGTTAAACATTAGCTATAAGAAATGTATACTCCCATTATAAGCATCTCTTTGTTTGTTTTTTGGTATTACGGCGTTCAGTGAAATAAGAAATCAAGCAAGGAAGGGTTAAAACTTACACAGACAACATGTGGACCCAAAAAAAATACAGACATGGAGGTTGAATTCCTCCCATTATCAGAACTTGTCTTTCTTTATTCTTCATCTGGCTTAAACAGACTTCAGTTTGCGTCTGGTCTGGGTACATTTTAACAACAGATTGGCAGTAAGTGTGATTTTAATGTGTGACTGTGTCTTGTGTTGTTTTTGTCTTTGTTTTGTGTTCTGTTACATTGCCCCTGCTACTTTATTTTCTTTTAGACAAGAATCTGATTATATTTTACGATTGCATGTTGAATCACAAGAGATAGATGAATGTGTTTTCTGAAGTATCAGACTGAGTCGCTTTTATTTATTTGTTTATTTCACTCACTTTTCCTCTGATTATTATTCCCATTAGTTTCATTGATTTTCTCATCACCATCTGTGACATCATATAGTCTAATGTTGACAGGAAGTCACCTGGAGATATTGATGATCACTTTTTTCACTTTTGGCATCAATATCGAACCAAAATACCAACTACAACTTAATTCCATTATAATTTTTTCATTTATTTTATCACCCAGAAGTGATAAACTTCTAAAAATGAAGCAGACTGATGTCTTTCCCTTTCTCCCCTCCAGGTCCAAGGTGCCAGAGTTCATCAAGATGATGAGCGACCACTTCCTCTGACGGCATTTCCATGACAACCTGGCAACCCATCCAACCTGGCGTTGCCTCTGCCCGACCAATCAGATCCTCTGGAACTCGAGGGCCGACCAATCGGATCGGCCTCTCTTTCTATCCGTCGTCTCCGATCCTCCTCTCCACGTCTCGTCTCCAGCTCCTCCTCCTCCTCCTCCTCCTCCTCCTCCTCCTCCTGGACACGAACTGCAGAGTCGCATTAGTCGCTTTCGCCTCTTTGCATCTCCAGCGTGACTCGGACTGGATGCTACTTTGTGGAGACGTTTTATCGGGCGGCGGTTCGTGGGATCTATCGACAGAAAAAGTGACGGACAAAAAAAAAAAAGTCTTTGGAATCACGTCGTCATTCTACTTGTTGTGCTACTTGTTTTATCAGCATTCCCAGTTTTGAAGAACAAAGGGGTTTCATATATATACATATACATATATATGTGTGTGTGTGTGTATATGTATATATATATATGACACACAAAAACACTTCAGAAAAGGTCAAGTGGACGTGGCAGTGAGGAGGGTCATGTTGACATGTCGGGGAGGGTTATTCAGCAAAACATATCACAAAGTGTTTAAAGAGATTTCCTTCGTTGTTTTGTTTTGTTTTGTTTCCTTTTTTCTCTTTTTTTGTTTAAAGAAGGAAAAAAAAGAAGAAGAAGAAGCAACTTTGCGCAGCTGTGGAACGCAGCCCCCCCCTCCCCTCCCCCAGCACGTCTTACTCTCTCTCTCTCTCTCTCTGACTGAATGGCAATCTAACGCCACACTGTGGATGAAGCTGTGCCTGATCTCCTCTGGGATGCAAAACCGGTCAGATAGACGTGCTACATGTGGAGAAAACGGTTAGAACAAAAAAACGATGAAAATATTGGAATAAATCGAATGGAAAAAGAACAGGGAAAGGTTCCAGGAAGTGTCACACTCACACGTCCACATTTTCTTTTGCACAAATCAAATTTGAACAAACGGTAAAGACGGCGTCACGAATCCCCCTCCCCCCTCCTCCCCCGCCCCGTTTTTCAGAGGCACCTATTATGAAAAATAAATGCTGAACAGTTTGATGAGAGTTTAGTTTGTGAACGCTTCGTGACTATCATAGCTGATGCCTGGAAAAGAAGCGGTCGGCCCGAACGAGGACGAAAACAAGGAGCGGCTGGTTGTTTTCTCCCCTTCATATGCATTCCTTGGTAAACAAAAAAAAGAAAGAAAACTGCGACAATTTACAAGCAGACGAGATCCAGTGAATTTATTATTATATTTTTATTAGCGTTGTAAGCTAATAGCCACATTTTTTTAAAGCAAAAAAGGGCAAAAAAAACGCTGACGTTTTACACACACACACACACACACAGATCTCAAACACAAAATGACCTGAGAGTACAGTACGGTACAGTACAGTACGTATCTACTGATGAGAGGGAGAGAGAAGAATCAATCATGGAATCAGTTAATCAATCAGTGAGTCACTTCCAAAGGGACTGGGGTGCTTAAATAGTTGGAGGTAGAGGAGTTAGAGACGATAAAGGAGGCAAAATGGTGTTTTTTTCCCAGGCCTTAGTCCAACGATTCCTGGACAGACCTTTGAGAGGACGGTCAGATGATACATAGATGAGATGGATGGATGGATGGATGGATGGATGGATGGATGGATGGATGGATGGACAGGAGATAATTCTATTCCACATTTTTAGCACATTCCCCTGACTCGCAAATCCCCACCCCCCTCCTCCCCTACTTGAATCGAGTGCTACTGATGTCCCAAGGGTCTGAACTATGGGAGTGTTGGGAGAGGAGGAGGAGGAGGAAGAGGAAGAGGAAAAGGAGGGGGTGAAGCAGCATAAAACATCCAGATGAACTGGGAATAGAGAGGGAGAGACGGGGGGGAAAAAAAGAGAAAACCGAGAATCCAGAGGAGTATGAACATGACAATGACGCTACAAAGGGTGGAGGGAAGCCAGGGAACAATCATTGGGGTGAGGGGTGTGTGACTCTCTTCTTGGGGCCAACAGTAGTCAGAGCATTCCTCCGTTGTGTTCTTCACCTTGTTGTTTTCAACATCCAGACAGTCGCGACCCCAAGGTCGTGGACTTCCTGGTCTCCTGAGAGTAGCGAAGATCTTGAGGATTTAATGGTGGACTTTCTGACTTTCATATGAAGAAAGAAGCCGAGTTTTATCCTGAGGCTTTGGACCACTTAGAGAGGGTGAACAAACCTCTTTGAATATGTGATTTAAGCCTGGTCGGCCCAACAAACATGGCCGATCTATGGCTCAGATTGTTTGACATAAATTTGTTCAAAATTGGTATCAGTTAGACCTGCAAACGATTACATTTTTAGTCTATAACTTTCTCGATGAGTTGCTTGTTTTTATGAATTGAAGCAAAATGGTGAATTCCTGTTTCGCAGAGACTAAGATAAGGTCTTTAAAAGTCTTATTTTTATTCTCACCACACTCTAAATGATTCTATAATTCTATAATGTTCACATTTGTGAGTCGTGAGCAAATTAATTTCTTGAAATCATTCTCAGAAGTTACTTTTAAATGGTTAAATTGACTTTTTATTGATTGTTTTGTTGGTTGAGTAATCAATTACAGCTCTAGCATGAGTCCAAATGAGTCTTCGCTCGGTCTCAAAGTCCACCGTTCCATCCCCAGTTTGAGCTCACTCTCGACCCAGTTTGAACCCCCACCCCCCCAGTCCCCCAGTGTGGTCTCCACTGCTGACCCCAGCCTTACGAGCCCTGACCCACATCATCCCCGGCCCCCTCTCCCCAGCCTCTCTCGCCCCCCCCCCCCTTGCCGAAGCGTTCCCCACAGATGCAATTTGAACATTCACAATTGTACCAACGTGCCTTTTTAGAGTTCATATCATTCGAGTTGCCAGAGGAGGACATTTACCTGGTCTTTTAATAGGATGCAAGCTTAGGGAAACCTGTTCTTAGTCGTTAGGTTCTATGCAGTCAGGTTTTTTACCAGACCTGGGAATTTAAAAAAAGCTAAAAAGGAAAAAAAAGTATTTTTTGGATAATAAAAAAAAAAACTAAACTGTATTTAATGTACTGTATGCTTATATGTAAGTAGACAGCGTGTTCTGGCTTCAAGCCGACGAGACAGACGCTTGAGTTAGCAAGACAAGCCCCGCCCCCCTCCGTCCCAGTCCTTCCCGCCCCCTCGAGTCCTCCATAAACCCCGCCCCCTACCCACCCCTCCCCCACCTTTCCTGCTCCGAGTCCCCGCCCTGTTTCCATGGTGAACAACGCGTCTCTTCTTGTATTATAGCTTATCAGCTTTTTATCAATATTTGATCGGCTTGTCCATAAGCCAATGTAGTCTTCAGTACAAAGTGTGTGGTCGTATGTTGTAAAACGGATTTTCTTTCTCTCTCTCTCTTCTCTCCTCTCTCTCTCTCTCCTTCTCTCTCTCTCTCTCTCGCTCTCTTTTTTAAGAAGAATCTTTTCTCTTATTCCTTTTTTTCTTTGTCTGTTATGGTTTACATGTCGATTATAGAAAATGTAAAAAAAAAAAACAAACAAAAAAAAACAAAACAAAAACAAAAAAAACAAACAAAACAACGCCATTCGCTCTCCGGCAGTGTTCGTCGGCGATCATTTCGACGCGGTTACAAAAAAAAAAAAAAAAAACCCTACCCAATCAGCAGGAAGGCACGGAAACTGGAAAAGAATCTATTTGAATAAATCAATCTATATATAAATGTACAAAAATATATACGATATATAAGGAGGGTGCCATCTTGTGTTACTTTTGTATTTTTTATTTTTATTTTTTTTTGTTTTTTTTCCGCTTGGGAAGGAATTATTTTCTCAAAGACTGAACCTGGCAGAAGTTGGCGAGGCCCCTCAGTGTTACGATTTTTTTTTTCTTTTTTTTTCTCGACTGACTTTGTTGTGTTTTGTGTTGTTGCCATGACGTCACCCTCCGACTAGTACGGCACCCCGCGCAGGACAAAATAAACATGGGACCGGAGTTCCATCGGCTCCATCCACCGCTATCTCTATCAAAGGCAACAAACAAACAAACAAACAAACAACGACAACAACAAACAGACATTTGTAAATTGTATGCAACAAAAATGGCAAACTTTACCATTATTTTGAAATTGTGTATGTAAAAGTTATATTTTTACATGTAGACTGTTGTTATTTTGTGTTTTAGAAATATGTTGTATTGGGGTTTTTTTTTTGTTAAAAGATGAAAAAGTAAAAATTTCAGTGTGTGTTGAAAAAAATGTGTCACATTGAAAAATGTAGTGAGGTCAAAAGTTCCAAATCTGTTTTGTTTTGTTTTAATTTCTTTTTTTTGTTTATTTTTATTTTTGTTTCCAATATTATGTTTTATTACCTGTTAGAGGGAACATTTCTGAGGGTTTGTGGGCAGAATCAGAATCATAAAAGATATATGATATTTGTTTAATTCTCCATGCCTCATGACATTACCATTTTAATTGTATTTTTTGCAGATAAATGTGTAAATAGTCCTAAAAAAAAAAAAAACATTTTCTGTGGGGTTTCTGTGGAGTGAGGACTTTGCCAGTGAGAGGCCATGATGACGATGATGATGATGATGATGATGATGATGAACATGTTCTTTTTGTTAGTTTTTTTCTGTTTGTTTTTGTTTTTTTTAGTGAGGTTGTACTTGTCCGGTTAGTAGCCAGGTGCCAACTTTCAGTTTCGGTCATTGGTGCTCAGTACTGTACGTGGTTTTTGGTTTGCGACCATCTGAAGTGTTTAAGTCAAACTATCGTCCCTCCTCGCACCCAGAGTCACTCACAAGAGTCAGAGCCGGCCATAGCGCCACCTACTGCCACCCTTATGAAGGACACGTTTTTTGTTACGATTTTTATGAAAAAAAATGGGGGAAAAAAACCTGGATTATGCGCTAAAATTGGACAGGATGTCATGTATTTAAAGTGTTTTAGATAATCCAGAGATTTTGTCGTCTTAAATTTCTATAAAAGTTGTTATACCGAGTAGAAATTAAACGTGTGTATCCCAACGGAGTTCGCATGTTGAATTCTCTTAGATTTCCTCCGCTCCGGTAGCTTTGTGCCGGCTCTGACCCCGGTGCATTTATTTCCTTCAAGATGGGTTGTAAATGATGATTAAATTAAAAAAAAAAAACTGAAAGAAAGAAAGAATGAAAACCCTCAGCACCTGAATTAAGATTAATATATGAAAATGGTGTAAAAGATTGGAGCGTTGCTAATATAAAGAAGTAGGTCGTCAGCAAACAATCTTATCAGCTATTTCCCCAAAAATATTTCAGATCATCTGTAAGGCAGTTTTCAGTCATTTTGCTAGTAGTGTTTGCCATTAAAAAAAAGAAAAAATTGAGCTTTTTATCAAAAGGAAAAGCTGCTTTGACTCGGACCTAGGTCAAACACTAGGATTGAATCTGTCAGTGTAAGTGCTAAATGTATTTTTTAAGTAACATTATTTTTGTGATGCTTCATTTCATATTTTCTCTTTGTTGTATAATCAAGTCATCTCCCGAATTACATTATCTACGTTTTTGTTACCCCTGGTGTTTCTATTAGCCAAAATGTTAACTTTTTTTTTTCTTTTCCCTCCTTGTTGTACATACACACCTCATTTCTCTTTTTCAGTGACTGTGCCATGAGCTTTGTAATCTGTTACTCTGTACCAGTTTTACTGCAATAATGAGTTGAATTCAAAATGGCCACTCCTGTCCTTTGTTTTTCACGACTCATACCGTACTCAAGTAGTACAGTACTCGAGATTACTCAAGTACTCAAATATACAAGGGCGTTCTCCAGGCATGAGCACGAACAAAAGCAGTACACTTGAACTGTGATTCACTGATATAACACCATATTGTTTTGTTTTCTCTCATATAAAACGATTTCATATAAGTGACCAGTACGGATGCTCACATTGGACGAAAGAGATCAATCAAAGGGACTTTTTTTTCACCTCCTCAACCTCTTAAGAGAATACAAATAAGTATGTACAAACTATGTACAAATGTCTACTGCCAGATAAAAAGAAGTATTTAACAGTCCTGCCATTATATTAACTCTCACTTGTTCCCAGGGCATTTGATATTTTTTCAAAGTTTCATATTCATAAAGTCGTAGAAATTATTCATACTGAAGCCTTGTGAAACTCACAATTACTTTTTTCATATATATGATATTCATTCAGCTCTCATACTCTTCCAGATTTAGTTCAGAACGTGGTTCAGCATTTCCAGTCCCGTCACAGAGAGAGATGAAGACCAGAAACTGTTGAGAAAAGTTGAGACTAAACAGACTCAAAATCCACACATGCACATTTAAGCCAACATGCAGTATGTGTCAGAGGTTTATCCATGATCCAGTTGTGCAAAACTATGATTAAAATCTGGAAACTCAATAAACTATGAAGGCCAACTTTTTTGAGATGAGATTTGAGATTAACTACTAAAAATGTTGCCTTTTTACCAAAAGTAAAAAGGAACCTCACATAACGTATAGTGTAATTCCATTTAATGCATTTAATTTGGCTAAACATTTCCATACAAGAGTTGTTACTTGGGGAAAGTCCATATGTTTTGTCCATCCTGACATCCTTTTTTGGCAATTTCCTCTCTGAAGAGGAAAATATCTATATTGTTAACCAATATCCCATTAGTTATCCAATTAGTCATCACTTGTTCAAAGTTAGCCACCAGTCAGCAAATAAGGCAACAGTTAGGTCCAAATCCATGTTATAAGTGACTGAAAGGCCCAAAACATGGAAATAACAGGGAATACACCATTAAAACCATCAAGTTGTGATGGTTTTCAACAGTATGGACAACAAGCACAAACATGGTGTTGACTCATCTAACTCAGCTCATGTTCTCCAACAAGTTTTCTATTTTCTCACATAATCGTCACTTTTCAGTACAATCATTCCAACGCGATGGTGAAAACATCAGACCAGTGGCCTTTGTTTTCTTTCTGGTTGTTCCTCGAGATACAATTCAGTGGAAAAGATGAGAAAAAAAACACCCGATAGAGTTTTCCTGTTATCAGTGCCTATAGACTTTTGGTTCAGGCCTTCCTTTCATCTATAGTCAGAGCTCTGGTGTTACACTCAGTGCTGTCTAGTACCGGCATGAAAATACAACAAAAATCAGTCATAATTTAACGTTTATTCGGCTTTTTTTCTGCATAAGCAATCCTTTTGTACCAGGGACTCTGAAAAGAATGCGTAGGGGTAAAAAAAAGAAAGAAAGAAAAACAAGAAAAGAAAAACCAAGTCACGTCAATGTTTGAAAACAGAATAAATATGTTGAAAAGAAATCGATCGGACGTCTTTGTTACTTTATTCTAATGTACCAAATGAAGCACAGACAAAACACTGACAAAAACTCACTCTTTTCCAAATTATTTGATTCGTTTTTACATTGTTTTTCTATTTAATATCATCATCCCCACGGTTGCTCTTCTCGCTAACGTTGGTATTTCAACACTCTCTGTTCCTTTCCAGATGGGTGGAGATTTCTGGGGTAACAGGTAACAGTTTCCCCCTCCTGGTC
>CM055201.1:20469083-20481583 GCA_029224185.1 Karalla daura | reverse complement strand
AGTGTATATATGCTTGTATGTATGTATGAATGTAAGTATGAATGTATGTATGAATGTATGAATGAATGTATGAATGTATGTATGTATGAATGCATGGATGGGTGTATGTGTGAATGTATGACTGTATGTATGTATGAATGTATGTATGAATGTAAGTATGAATGTATGTATGAAACTATGTATGTATGTCTGTATGTATGTATGCATGTATGAAAGTATGTATATATGTATGTATGTATGTATATGTATGTATTTATGTATGTATGTATGTATGTGTGTGTATGTATGTGTGTGTATGTATGTATGTATGTATGTATGTATGTATGTATGTATGTATGTATGTGTGAATGTATGTATGTATGAATGTATGTGTGTATGAATTTATGTATGTATGAATGTATGTGTGTATGAATGTATGTAAGTATGAATGTATGTGTGTATGAATATATGTATGTGTGTATGAATGAATGTATGAATGTATGTATGAATGTATGTATGAATGTATGAGTGGATGTATGTATGTCTGTATGTATGTTTTTATGAATGTGTGTATGAATGTATGTATGAATGTTTGAGTGTATTTATGTATGTATGATTGTATATATGTATGTATGTGTGTATGTATATGTGTATGTATGCATGTATGTATGTATGTATGTATGTATGTATGTATGTATGTATGTATGTATGTATGTATGTATGTATGTATGTATGTATGTGTGTATGTATGTATGTAGGTATGTATGTATGTATGAAAGTATGTATATATGTATGTATGTATGAATGTATCTATGAAACTATGTATGTATGTGTGTATGTATGCATGTATGTATGTATGTATGTATGTATGTATGTATGTATGTGTGTATGAATGTATGTATAAATGTATGAGTGTATGAGCCTGGCTTGATCTCCTTGTTAATGTAAATTGATTGTACCTTCCAAAAGTCTGTCTCCCCCAACGCAATCAACCCCCACCTTTTGTCCTCAGGTAACTGTTTGATGTATGTGTATAAAACCCTGCCCTGTGAGCTGCTCGGCAGACAGAACTTTGCAGCCACTATGTGAGTTTCTGTCTCCGCTATACAGTGAATAAAAATCATCTGAATTTGCCACAATTCTGTATTGGTGCAATTATTTTTCTTCAACAGTATGTATGTATGTATGTATGTATGTATGTATGTATGTATGTATGTATGTATGTATGTATGTATGTATGTGTGAATGTATGAATGTATGTTTAAATGTATGAGTTTATGGATGTATATATGAAACTATGTATGAATGTGCGTATCAATGTATGTATGAATGTATGAATGTATGTATGTATGTGTGTGTATGTATGTATGAAAGTATGTATGTATGTATGTATGTATGAATGTAAGTATGAATGTATGTATGAAACTATGTATGAATGTGCATATCAATGTATGTATGAATGTATGAATGAATGTATGAATGTATGTATGTATGAATGCATGGATGGGTGTATGTGTGAATGTATGACTGTATGTATGCATGAATGTATGTATGAATGTAAGTATGAATGTATGTATGAAACTATGTATGTATGTGTGTATGTATGAATGTATGTATGTATGTATGTATGAATGTGTGTATGTATGTATGTATGAATGTATGTATGTATGTATGTATGTATGTATGTATGTATGAATGTATGTATGTATGAATGCATGGATGGGTGTATGTGTGAATGTATGACTGTATGTATGTATGAATGTATGTATGAAACTATGTATGTATGTGTGTATGTATGAATGTATGTATGTATGTATGTATGAATGTGTGTATGTATGTATGTATGAAATTATGTATGAATGTATGTATGTATGTGTGTATGAATGTGTGTATCAATGTATGTATGTATGTATGTATGCATGTATGTATTGTAGAAGAAAATGTTTTACCTTCCCTTGATCTAATCCATTTAATTAGATTTGAACCTTCTTGCTAACTCATCATCAACCCCCTCTATGCAAATCTAATCGTCACAGCGATGCCAGGATGAGTCGGTAACTACCTGCGTTTCCCTGGAGCGCTTCGCCTTCTCTTAGTCATGACTGCATCACGGCTGTACAGTAAAGTGAGAGTCAGACTTCAACACTTCACTGTGAAGGACAGAGCTTTTAATCCCAGAATCGACAGACTGACACGTGTATCTTCCCTGCTGCGTCACCAAGTAATACTGTGCAGTAAAACTGCTTTGTGAAATGCTATGCACAAAAGTATGAAATAAAAAGATGACGAGTAACAAAATAAAACACTAAGTCATATGAGTGTGTGAAGATTCTTTTATCTATTGTCAACAGTCTGCTCATAATCAAGGATTTTATTTCATATAGACATGAATATGAATGAAGGGGACCTTTACTTTACATGACCAGATGTTCTCTATCTGAACCTATTTCAGTTTTGTTCAGGTGAGGAGCTTTTTTTCACTGAAAACGGAGCAATATCTGGAGGATGTTTCCAGCCTGTTCCACCTGAGACGGAGAGGTGTTTGCATGGCCATTATGGAAAATGTCACCTCTATGCCATGAATTGGAGATACAGACTCAGGATGTGGTAGAGAGATGCACTGAACACGGTCCAGGTCATTCTGACCAACTCCAATCATCCTCTTCATCCTCGATGGGCCAAAAACATGGAGGTGGTGGGTGCTCCTTTCTCTTGGATGCAGGACAGATTGAGAGATCTTTCTGCCTATGGCCATCAGGCTTTTTAATTCTTCTGCAAAATGGTAGATGAGCTGCATGACAAATAAATTTCCCGTCGGGATCAGTAAAGTCATTCCTGTTGCTATTCCCACTCCTATTCATATCATCCAATCCTCCTGGAGCTCCAGCGAAGTTTTTGACCTTTAAAGGCTGTTTTTCCTCTCCACTGTCTCTTACAGCTTCCTGGGGCTCTGTTCTGTTAATCTATGATGTTTGTTTACAAAAAAAGTGTATTGAGACAACGTTGTTCTCAATTTGCACGGTAAATTGAGTTGAACGGAGCTGAAATGATAAACACACATTCCTCGGGAGGTCACGGGAGGCCGGAGCTGATCCCCCGATGACGTTCCCGGTCAGGGGAGGAAGAAGAAGCAGCGAGCTCCATGTTAATAGAGAAAGGCTCCCAGTGGAGACTTTAACCATCAGGAAATTACAGGATATCATTTGTAATAGCCTTTGAAAGTCTATTATAGGAAGCCAAAGGAGAGAGAGAGAGAGAGCGCCAAAGGCCTCTTCAGGGGGTCAGCAGGGAGCCGTTCAGCTGACAACTGAAATTGAGACAAAACCGTCATATTCCACGGAGCCGGAAATCTCAGCGAAAACGAGAACTTTCATAACTTTCCATAACTATCAGCGTAAGAGTCGATCATGATCCGAGGCATCTCCGGACATCTTACGTAAGTTCAGGCCGCAGCGTGAGCTATCAAAGTGTGAGTAAAGGTTGTGTCACGGATCCCTCCCACCCGCTCCGTGCTCCTCCACACCCCGAAGGAGGAGGAGGAAGAGGAGGAGGAGGAGGCTCCACGCTGGCTGATTCACCACCCTGCAGGGAGAAAACACGTGTGACATGATGGAATTATCGACAAGCGGCAGCTTTCCCTTTTTTGTTTTATTGTCAGTCAGTAGCTTCGAGGTTTGGCAGATCCCTCCTCGTCCTCTCGGCCTGATTGGATCTATCACGTATATCGTACGGTGTCGTTTCCAGATCTTGTTTGACATTACCTGAAATGTTTCTAACAAATCTTTCGTCGGACGAAATTTAACAGTAATACAGTAAATATCTCCCACATGTGACAGAATCAATTGTGGGAGAATCTGCTGAAATATGAAAATCTAATAATAATAAAAAAAGCCTCTCAATGAGAGACAGATGAAATGAACGCAATGGAGCAGAGGAGCTTGCTAAAGATGAGAAACAGGCTTTAAACGGTTCCACAACACAGCCAATCTGATGATTTCAGGCCCCGATCGTGTTTTGCAATACCGTGGTCCTCGGGGATGGATTAAAGGCAGAGCGGGAGGATTGAGTGTTCGAGGAGTGGACTGCATAACCAAAGGGTCAGGCTGCCACTGCCAGAAAGAGCTCTCTGAGCAATAAACTGGACCCGGCGGCTCAGTCTGAAGTTTAACCTGTGAACATCTCGACCGAGACGTGTTTGGATGACTGGACAGAGTAACAGTCAAATATCGTTAACGTCTTAACATCTGCAGAAGTCAAGGAGACCAGACGCGTCGGATTTTTTTTTTGTGATCATTCCAAGATGAAACTAAAACATCCTGCTAATCAAAGACACTGAGATAACCAGTCTTGGATTCGGTCCTTGAATCAGATTCCAGGCTGATGTGAAGCAGCTGATGACAGGAGCAGATCGACGGCCTCGCTCCATTTCACTTAGTCACAAACTCCTTTGTGAGGGACAATGGCGTCTGTGACATCACATCTTGGGCTTTTTTGGGCGTGTTAAACATCCATCCACGCCTGGGCAGCACTGAATTAAATAGACACGCAGAGGTGCATCCATGCATCTCATCATTACTAAGTGCATTTGTTTCTTATCTCTCAGAGTCACTGATGGTAGTGAGAGGCCACTTCAATGTCGATTTGGTATTACCGGTAATTTGAGAACGCCTTATTTCACTTTCCTCCCCTAAATAGTGGAAAACGTCTGTGGGTAGAGAGGAGGAGGATGGAGAGAGCGATCCTTAAGTTTGTAGGGTTTGTATTGATGTAGGGAGCACTCTATATCTTTTGACATTTTTACAGTACAATACTGTAAAAATGTCAAACATCCCTTACTTTTATTCAGCATGAAATGCTGACATTAGAGAATGCATGGTTTCATACTGTAATGGGAGTGAGATAACCTAGAAAATACTCTTTCAGTCTCTATTTACTACATAGAAAATAAGTAAATAAATAGAAATGAAACTGGCATTTCAAAGGCATATTATTGAATGTTTTTTGAAAGTTTTTAAGAGATTAAGTAGAAAAACAAAGAATATATGATGATTTAACAATGGTTAAAGTCATGCATGTGGTGACTGTCAGGTCTCAAACAGACCTGACACAAATGTAGTTTTCTATTAAATCCCTGTTTAGGAGCAATGTGATTCACAGCTGGAACGAACAGTTTCCTGATTAAACTTTCTGGAGACACGTAGTTTAGTGTTTAACGTGCATGGGAGTGGATTTGAGAAGCTGTCACTTCACACTAGAAGTGCCTCGGCCCACGGTGTTTGCCTTGCTTTGTGAAAATGATGAAGTGCCTCGTTCAGCACTTCTCCCGGTTCAGATTAAGACGAGTGTTTCGTAAGGCCTCGCCTGTCACGTAATCTGACCCCGGGAGCTCGTCGCACACAGAATAAGTCCTTCATTTTCACACGTTATTCACGTCTGTTTCGCATGCGGGCAGGTATGTCTTCGCAGCCTGTCACACTGAAGATATGAATGGGATTTTAATCAGCGCCTTTACACCTGCGTGTTTATGAGTCCATAGTATAGCCCTCTGAATAGGTGTGTGTCAGGCTCCAGCTCGGAGGAATGCGAGGCGTGGTTGTCAGTAGTTGCCCAACACAACAAAGCAGCTCAGCAGTCAGTGTAGTGACGCCTGTAGCAACCAGCAAGTGTTTAACCAACAACCAGAGGCTCCAGCTCCAGCTCCAGCTCCAGCTCCAGCTCCAGCTCCAGCTCCAGCTCCAGCTCCAGCTCCAGCTCCAGCTCCAGCTCCAGCTCCAGCTCCAGGGCTGCAGGTGATAGCTCCTCACTGGAGCTACCACCTGGCTGAGTCCTGGCTGAAGCAGAAAGAGCTGAGGTGTCACAAACTGACTAATGCAGTGGTTAGTTGGTACAGGTTGAACTGTTTCCTGTGAGTGATATGAACGTTCCATCCATCCATCCATCCATCCATCCATCCATCCATCCATCCATTCATCCATCCATCCATCCATCCATCCATCCATCCATCCATCCATCCATCCATCCATCCATCCATCCATTAGCTTGGAATCAAATATAAATAGGAACCAATAAAAATATCGGTTTCAATTTGTTTCACTTGTTGAATGAAATATGATTAATTGACCATAATGTAATTGATAAAGTTAGTCTAACTTTGATAAAAAATCTAGTTAGTTTATCCAATATGGATAAGTCGATAGATAGATAGATAGATAGATAGATAGATAGATAGATAGATAGATAGATAGATAGATAGATAGATAGATAGATAGATAGATAGATAGATAGATAGATAGATAGATAGATAGATAGATAGATAGATAGATACATAGATGCATAGATGGAAAGATGGGTGAATGGATGGATGTATAGATGGAATGATGGATGGATAGATGGATAATGGGTGCGTAAATTAGATAGATGGACCGAGATCGATAGATAGATAGATAGATAGATAGATAGATAGATAGATAGATAGATAGATAGATAGATAGATAGATAGATAGATAGATAGATAGATAGATAGATAGATAGATAGATAGATAGATAGATAGATAGATAGATAGATACATAGATAGATACATAGATAGATACATAGATACATAGATGGAAAGATGGGTGAATGGATGGATGTATAGATGGAATGATGGATGGATAGATGGATAATGGGTGCGTAAATTAGATAGATGAACCGAGATAGATAGATAGATAGATAGATAGATAGATAGATAGATAGATAGATAGATAGATAGATAGATAGATAGATAGATAGATAGATAGATAGATACATAGATAGATACATAGATAGATACATAGATAGATACATAGATGGAAAGATGGGTGAATGGATGGATGTATAGATGGAATGATGGATGGATAGATGGATAATGGGTGCGTAAACTAGATAGATGGACCGAGATACATAGATAGATAGATAGATAGATAGATAGATAGATAGATAGATAGATAGATAGATAGATAGATAGATAGATAGATAGATAGATAGATAGATAGATAGATAGATAGATAGATAGATAGATAGATCGTCCTCAGACTGGAATAAAGGTCACTCATTCCCATCAGAAATGGGGACCATATTAAAGGAACCCAAACTCCGGGAGGGAGGAGGCGCATTCCTGGAATAGTTGCGACAGTCGCAGTTTGGTGAGAGTCGGTGCTCCGCATAGCCAAACATGGCGAGGCAGGCAGGAATAAAGAGGAGGGTGGGGCTGGCTGCTCCCTGGTTTCCCCCGCCCTCTCTCTCTCTCTCTCTCTCTCTCTCTCTAGGGTCCGCTGCGTTCGTAAGTACGTGCGTGCGTCACGCCGCTACAGGTGCGCGGCGCACGCCAGGTGAAGCTGAGGACACACCCACAAGGCAAAGCGCCGTCAGGCCGAGGAGCAGAGTCAGTGTCAAACGGAGAGAGGAAGAGAGAGGAGAGAGGAAGAGCAGCGAGGAGGGAGAAAGCTGAGGTAAGAGGCTGCCTGGCTGCTGTTTGCTGTTGCTACCGACGCTGCGTCTGTCTGTCTACCTGTCTGTCTACCTGTCTCTCTGTGTGACTTCAGTCCACCTTGTGCTTAAAGCGAGACAAAGTTGTGGCTAGAGAGTTAACTTTCTGATTCATAAAACTTTATGGAGTCCAGTGTGGGGCAATGAAGCACAGAGTGAGAGAAGAGATCAGCTGAGCGGAGACACCTGCAGTCCAAAGTGCAGCGAGGCCACGCTCATCACTGCAAAGTTTGGAAGATTTAAGGAATGATTGAAAGTTTGAGAGTTTTGTTTTCCCACGGGAGGCTTGTTTAAAGGTGTTAACGGTGTAGTCAGAGAAAGTCAGTGTATTTCTGGCACTGATCTGGATGTCTGCGTGTGACAATAGATAATTTCTTTCTCATTTGAGTCATTCCATTTAAAGGCTTAAATGGTTTAAAAGTATTTCAGTAAAAGAAAACGAGAACAATCAAGGTAATAGATGGTTCCTGGTACATTCATGCCCACAGTATAGATCTGCCCTCTTATGCAGTGATATGCAGTAACACTATTTTTGAGGTATCACTGTCTAAAACTACTTTTTTTTACGTCATTTTATTACTAATTATTTAATCTCAGTGAAAGTCACAGTAGACTATTAAATGGCCCTCTCCTATGAAGTCATTCTGAATCACTCAGGTGTGCTGGTAATCCCTAAAGCACCACAAAGACCGGGCTCATACAGCGGAGATTTAGGGAACACAAAGGCTGGAAACGGACAAATGTGAAGTCTTAAAAGTCACTGTGTTCACATCACTGCGTGCTCCCAGTGTCTCTTCACGGTTTCTGCTCCATTCAAGCCTCCAAAGGGGACATAATGATGCTACAGTGCTCAGAGATTACTGGGTTAAAGTCGCTGGAGAAGGTGAATGACCTGCGTGACCTCCGACCCGAGCCCCACCCATTGCACTTAAAGATGGAGAGGAGCAGCTTCTCATACGCATTCATGTGCAAACTTTCAGGAATGACATTATCTAAAGTATTCGTGGTCGTGTTTTTACTACAAGGACGAGAACATCATCTCAAGACAATCAAAGGCCTTATACGGATATCGTATTGGGGTAAAAAAAAAAAAGCCATAAAAGCAGAATAACACACCATAAAGAAGCACAGTGATATGACTCGACGATTGTCTCGTCATGTGCACAGACTTGTTCTCGGTCGTTGTGGTTGTTTCAGTCATATTTGATGCCGACTGAAAGAGAAAGTCAGCGCGGGCAGGTCCAAACCTGCGGCAATTAAAACCCCCAAAAAAACAAAAAGAACGCGGATAATGAAACACCCTCTTTTGTGGATTACGAAATCTAGCAGTTGCAGAGCCAGCGAGTCGGCGAGCCCGACTGTACTCTGCACCGTGCTGCGATAAGAGGAGCGCAGCGAGGAGGCCTTATCTTTATTCCAGCTGGGCGGAGGACCGTCACCTGGCCCGGAGCGGCTCCGCATGGAGCCACGCTGTCCGCCGCTCGTTAATCAGTCACTGCACTTATCACGGCTCCATCACCGGACCGCGGACCGTGTTTATATACAGTACAGCACACCCCCCTCAGCAGGACAGGACAGGACAGGACAGGACAGGACAGGACAGGACAGGACAGGACGGGACAGGACAGGACAGGGAGTCTGCACCTGTGTGGATGTGCAGATTCTCAGAGGTCACTCTGCACAGTAGGTGTGTCTCCATCACACCTAGAAATACCTAAAACACCTAAAAAATCTAGATATCACAATAAAAACTAGTAATGGAAATGCTAAAATGTGGAAAAAAACTCTCAGATATCTGCAAAAACTTGTTTAAGCTATCATGGGGTGGTTTTTTAGAAGTGATGGAAACACTTCTGTGACTTCAGATAAGATGCTGCAGTATGGAGCAGGACTGAACTCTTGCTAAATCTCATTATGATATTTAATGAAACCAGAACTAAGAGAATACTCACTTCCTCAAAGTGGAACCTCGTGGGCCAGGATTTACAAAAATGATGAAATGTTAATGGAAAAATGTGCAAAAAACCTGTTGAACCTTAGTGAAATTTCAAAATATATCTCCTTTATTTTGTCAGAAAACACAACTAAGCGGTTTGCGTCTCACTGTGCACGATGTGCCCTAATGTGTGCAGGTCGCCCTAAACCTGCACAGCTGTGACCCGGGCGACCTAGGTGTTCTCATCCTATAGTGAAGGCAGGTGCAGCTGTGGCGTGTAATCGAGCAGATGGTGAAAAAACGCTCCACGTTGGTCCCAGAGGTTGGAACAAACTCATCAAGTCTCCCTTTTCTCACTTTCTAGTTTCAGGTCTATCTATGCTGCTTGATTTACTCGTTAGTGGAGCCTAAACCTGAGCTGGAACGTGAACATTAACCTCAATAATGTGCCTTAGGTCTAATTACAACAGTTTGATGTGGAAAGATGATCTGTCAGCTCTTTTTTTGGAGTCGATCCATTAACACACCATTATATGTGGTTTGACAACAGCCCTCTGGAAAAAGACGTGCCTGATATTATCTCTCTGGTTAAAGGGCGACGTTTAAGAAAACTGGTCTGTTTTGGCCTTTAACACACCCTGAAACTTACCTGGACGCCCTCCAACATACGTATGGGACAGATAGACACAGACGATGAGAGGACAAAGTGTACACATCATGAGTCTGTTTCTAGGAATGAAAACAGTCACTGCCTTCACATAGCAAATGAATCACAGCTTTAATCCGTCTATAACTGGACAATGAACTCACATGTAAGTGCATTAGTCTGACTAATACCGGGCTTCTCCGATCTGATTGAAACACCTACATGGTAAGATTGGAGGAATGTTCGATTGTCCCAAGTCAAGTTAAAAGGGAGCAGAGTTGTGGTCGTAATGGTTAAACAGGCCTGGTGTGTGTGTGTGTGTGTGTGTGTGTGTGTGTGTGTGTGTGTGTGTGTGTGTGTGTGTGTGTGTGTGTGTGTGTGTGTGCCTGTTTGGCATTCTGCATGTGAAAGCCCTGTTGTCGTGGTGTCCCCTCACTAACCGACAAAGCATGAAGGCGTCAGTCGAGCGAGCACAGTTAAGTGTTTTCCGGAGCCGAAGGAAGGAAGGAAGGAATGTTGCAAACCCGAGTCATTATCAGCTTCTTGCATCTCTTTCTCTCAGCGCTTTTTGTGCATCCCTCTCTCTCTCTCTTTCTTATCTTATCTTATCTTGTCCAGCCTCTCTAGTTTTCTTAATGTCACTCTCCTCACCTTCTCCACCTCTGGAGTTGCGTCACTTTCATCCGAAACAAAGAGACTAGAGACGTGTATCTGACCTATGTTGAGCATTTAATAGTAATACTGTAATAATAACGAGTCCAGGCAGGGTCGCACCTTGTCCTTGAAGTTTGCTGAACGTCTCAGACGGATATTAATTTCCTCTAATGACTTTCACCTGACAGTAACACCTGCACAGGAAGCCATTAGGGCCTGTTCTCTTTTTTCTTTTTTTTTTTTATTGCTCGCCACATTCCCCTGTCTCTCTTCCTTATTCTGATTCTTCATTTCACCTTCTCCCCAGTCGCCACTTCCTTCCACTCCTGCAGGTCTCCGTCATCTCAAAAGCAAATACCTCAAATCAAACCAGCTGTATCTACTCTGCAGGCGGAGCCCAACCTGTAATATGACATTATTGATGCATTTGTTGTCCTGTCCTCTCACCTCTCTCTCTCTCTCTCTCTCTCTCTCTCTCTCTCTCTCTCTCTCTCTCTCTCTCCCACACCGACACACACCCTCCTCTTATATCCCTGTCTCTCTCTTTAATGTGTTTTAATGGGGCAACATTCTTTCACTTGACTCCAGCCCAGTTAACCAACCAGACCAACGAGAAAACACAAATGGGCCCTGTCACTGCTCTGGCCAGCTCCCACCCATCTCTCTCTCTCTCTCTCTCTCTCTCTCTCTCTCTCTCTCTCTCTCTAGCTCTCTCTATTTCTATAGTTCAGTTAAACTACACATAGTTTGAGCTTAGCGAGGTCTAAATCTCTTGTAAGTAGATGGTTATACACTATACGGTACACTATTGGAAAACATGCCTCAGGCCTTTAATACTGTAAATAACAAGGACTGAGAGATATATGATGATGTAAACATGATGTAAACACTGTATTATTTACATTCAATTGTATTATTTGAAGAGTTGAGGTTGAAAATTAAAAGATCTGAACAAATCTATAACCTTGGGACATTTCGTTCAAATTTGCACTTACGCAGCTGAAATTGTCAGCTGAAGTTAAGTATACTGCAAACAGAAATGCATATTTATTTTCTGTGCCATAAAAGATGATGTTTTAAAAACAGCTCGACCTTGATCGTAGTTGTTTTCTACTTGTCGAAGAGTAGATTAGGGGAGTAAAAGAGAGAATATGTCATTAAAATGTCCTCACATAGCAGGGTCTGATAGAATATCATCTAATCTTTAACCAGACTGGAGAACTTCACCTAATGGGAGGTCATGACTTGACTGAAGGTTGAGCAAGAAATCTGTGTGTATCTTTGTACACGAGTGTATGTGTGTGTGTGTGTGTGTGTGTGTGTGTGTGTGTGTGTGTGTGCGCGCAATCCCATTCCCAGAAACTTCAACTTCTTTAGAATTCAGCTCTGTCACAACTGCTAATGCAAAGCTTGGTCCTACACACACACACACACACACACACACACACACTCACTCATTGTTGACACTTGATGTCAAAGCTTGGTCAGTCGAGAGGCTCCGACTTGTCCCCATCACCTCATCTATGAGGTCATGCACAGTGATGTCATAAGGTACACACACACAGAGGCTTCAGTACACATTGGGTACACATGCTCAAGCTGACATGTACTGGATGAAGGTGTAATCCAACAGGTGACACTTTGGGAACTAGGCTCGGGCACGCTGCTTGTTTGATGAGGGTGTGTACTGTGTTTTCTTCTGAGGGAGTTTTTATTTCTCTCTCTGAACACTAAATATACAAAGGTGATTTCTTGTAGGGAAGACAAAGAAACCCGTATCT
>CM055201.1:20446583-20466583 GCA_029224185.1 Karalla daura | reverse complement strand
CAGTGTCTCATTCCCAGTCCCGACGTCATCACATAAAGCTGCGAGTACGCCTCTCAGAGCGATCTCCAGAGCGCAGGTTCCAGCCTGTTTCTCGCAGGTTTTGTCGATTGCGCAGTTTTAAATCCGGTTACATTTGGTTTTTTAAGCCAGAAAGAGGCTGCGTGTCTCTCACCTGGGTAGGTGGTGAGGTCACAGCCAAACAGACTGGGAACGCAGCGTGTGAGCGAGCAGGGTCCGGTCGGTCCGATATGTGAGCACAGGGTCAGTCTGACATCTTTGAATGGAGATTGAGCCAGAACGAAGGCAGGTTGGACGGCTCTAGGTCGATCTAGCTCTACACACACACACACACACACACACACACACACACACACACATGCTGTCAGCTCCCCGAGTGTCTCATTATTGTCATCGTCAAGAGCACAAATGAACAAATTCCTCAGCTGTGATTTGTTAGTTGATTGTCTGTGAATGAACAAATCCTCTGGAGGGTCCCTCTGTCCCTGATGTGTAGCATCTTCTGCACATTTTGTTATGTAGCATACGATTTTGATTTTAAGAAGTGATTGTCATATTTGAACATGTTTTAATATTTTCTATATATTCATTAATATATATCATAGTTATATTCTATATATACGTACATCTTATTATTTACTGTATTTTTAATATTATTTTTGTACATATTTATATTTGTGGGCACACTTTAAAAAGAAAAATGAAAATGAAAAATTAATTTCTTATTTTTTATTATATTTTTTGGGGCTTTTCAACAGCACAGTGAATGTCTTTGTTTGAGCACCTTATCTTATCTCCTTTGAAACAAGGAGCGACGCTTTTCAACATTTTTCCGACCTTTTGTTTACCAGGTAATCGATTATTTGAGAAAACAGTCGCTTTAATATATTTGGAAACTGCTTTACAATGCATACTCAGCTGATAAATGCTTCTAGATAAGATGTTAAATACCTTGACCCATCCCACTGATAGGAAGGTAAAGATCTCCACATGGACTCTTGCAACAATGACTTTTGAGACCACGCCAAAGTGAAGCCTTTAAGCGTTAGTCTAATGTGTCTCATTTTGTCATTTTCCAACTCTTAACGGGTCTTTTCCCCCTCACACGTGTTCATTCCCGGTCCTCGCTCCTCATCAGAATTCCTCTCAATATGTTTCGCCGCTCGTGTTGTTCTCGCCTTTCATCCCATTTCATCAGCCTTTCCCGACCACCTCGACATAATGTTCAGGGCCAAATGGTTCGGATGTGAGGGTCTCGAAGCGTGGTTTGGAGCCCATTTTCCCACATTCTGTAATTTCTGCCGCTAATGGACGCCTGAGAGTCCTAATTATTCATCTCCGCCGTTTAAAAACTGCCACCGAGCTGCTCCTGAAATGCATCTTTAGTGGCTTTTTTGCATTTTACGGCTCCTTGTTTTTTTGTTTTTTTTTCTCCTCCAAGTTTTAATGAGTGTTGTTTTGCATTATGCAGTACCTCCAGGCTTCAATTTGGCATCTGGGAAAGTTGGCTTGACTCCAAGACTGTGGTCACCCAGTGCTTATTACTCATTAAGCCTCGTCGGAGGGCCAAGTGGGTGCAGGATGGGTGGGTGCTGGGTGGGAGCTGCAGCCAGAAGAGAGGAGAGGAGATGTTGTTGTTGTTGTTGTTGTTGTTGTTGTTTTTGCTGATGTTCTAGTTAAGGAAGTGGGCAAAAGGAGGAAAAAGTGAAAGAGCGTGAAAGTCTTCGTTTACACATTATTTCACCCTGTACCGTCTCTGCACACAACACAATGGCTTTTTGAATGGTTTTGGTATGATGTAGATGGTTTGGTATGATGTAGAGCTACAGCTTATTGATTAAATGATCAGTAACTATTCTAGAAATCGATGTAAGAAATTAACATTCTCTGCATCCTCTCTGCAACCAAAATGTGATTATTTCCTAGTTTTTTTTAGTATCTGTCATAAAAAATTTTACGTTTTGAAGGTGAGGACTAAAGAAAAAAGGCATTAAAGAGGTTATCTTGGCAGGCTTGTTATCTTTCTGAACCAAACAACTTTTCAAGTAATCGAGAAAGCAATCGTAAATAATCTTTTTTTTTCAGCCCCATTATGTAACAGTTCAATGATTGTCCAGTTACGTGGGCTTAAACAACAGAACGAGACACCGTCGAACATTTGCTCGTTGTTATTAAACCTTATAAATCTGTGGTTTTCAGATGTGACGCTCTCAGATAAATCTGTCATCACTCAATTAGTTTCTTCAGACGAGCTCGTAACTCAGAATATGAAGCGATATGCGACATCCGTCCCATACTTTTTGAAACCCGATCGGTTGAAAACATCGATCTGATCTTACCGACTGCAACGTGCTCCTGAGATAGTCCTGATAAGAGAGGACGGGGTGGAGTCGTGCACGTTACATAACCCATGTTGCTACACAGGTGGAGGGAGACTGTTTTTTATTGGACCGTACAGAGTCCAACTTAAAGGTCTGACTGCATAGATCGATCCAACATTTCCATAGAATGACCAAATCGATGGGTCCAGGGGTTTGGTCAAGTTAATGTCACCTACACACACTGTGCTCTGTGAAAGCTCAGAGTCCACACCCCGGGTCGGTTACTCGACTGACATGCTGTTCCCTTTTAGCCAAACACGAGGAAACATATTTGGAACGTGTAAACACGCACTAACAACCACCCTCACCTTACATTCTTCGCATGACAACAAAACCGGAGACGACGCGAACGCTCAAAGCCTCCTAACAAACGTCTAATGCGTCTTCTTTCTGCTGGTTATTCCTCGTGATTGTCCTTATTATGATTTCTGGCTGGTTGTGCATGGGTGGCGTCCATGGCTGCGCTGTGCCAAACACACAATGCCCCGTGGTCATACCTGTGTGCAGTGACAACACGACATCAATCAGTCTAGTGAATCCAGAGGTCGGGAGCGATTAAAGATGGGTTTAAACAACACAAACGAGAAAAAACAGGTGGCTTGTCTGTGACTTGTAGCTTTGTCCGACATCACGTACCTTGAAGTGAATATTCCTTTCTTTTCGACAGGCTGTATTACTGTAAAAAGCTGTAAAAAATACAGTAAAATGCTGTAAAATTAGTGTAAAATGCTGTAAAAAAGAAAAGAAAAAGGGGGGGGGCTAGCTTAGTGTAATGGTGGGATAACAGAACTGCAGAATTCAGCTCGTTTTCTCTGCGTGCTTTCGGCTGGGCCTGCAGAAACTGGTTGTTTTGTTCTGTTTTTTTTTTCTTCTTTCGATAATGATAGGGGGATGTGATCTTAAACGTGTTTAATCGTTAAATAGGGAGGAACTGGTTCGACTCTGCTTCCATTAACAGGGGAGGAGCAGAGAGAGAGCAAACAGAGAGGTGATACGCTGCTCATTCACCTCATCAGGCATCGACAAACTGGTTCTGCTGTTTCTAATGCTTTGGGTGCTGTTTACGCTCATATTTTCTTACAATGTAGCAAGAAAATGCAGATATTCTGATGCAAGTCTGCAGCATTTGAATCATGATTTCAACTTTGGCTGCAGCACTTTGTGTGTGACCACTAAAACCAGTCGCTCTGTGAAAGCCTGATCTGAAGGTGCTGAGGTTTGTTTAATCAAACCAAACAAAACAGGCCTCCTGGGCCCCGTAATCCTCTTGTGTGTGAATGGAAAGACGTCTACTGCGGCCAGGTTTTCTCAGAGCTGCTGGAGGAGAGGCCTGGAGGGGAGCGGAGACATGGGAGGACACATGGACACATGGATCGGTCAGATTACAGCGTCTAACATGCACAGTTAACACGCAGCATTGACATGCAGTTAACATGCAGGGAGGTCTGGTATTAGCCAGACTGCTAACACGTCTGCATGCTCTTTAGTTGAACAGTCACAGACAGATTAGTGCAGTGAGGGTTTGCATTGAATATGATAAAAATCTAATTCTGTAGATCCAGTACAAATGGTAGTAGAGTCATGAATCTTTAAGCGATTTAACCTGAAAACACACCAGAAAAGAAAACATGGGAAGGAACAGGGTCTAACTTGTAGTCATTACATTAAATCTCTTAAGTCCTGACAGGTGTTACCCGCCAGAGGCAAAGCTCCTCTGAACTCACAGATAAGTGGAGCAAGCGCTTATAGCTGTCACTCGCATGTTTCTGTTCTTCTCGCTCAAAGGAAAACAGGAGGAGAGAGAATCTGAAGCGTCTTTGGAGTAATCACACCCGGTACGCTCCTGTTCTGCAGGAGAGATGCAAGAGAACATCAGGACCTGTACCTTCACCTGAGGTTTAATTATACAGAAAGGTGAAGGTCTGATGTGTGTGTGTGTGTGTGTGTGTGTGTGTGTGTGTGTGTGTGTGTGTCAGTCAGGTCCCAGTGCTACTCGTCAGGTTTCCGTCATGATGAAACATCCCTGGTGTGTAAACACGCCTGCAGGGCGTCTCCCTCTGGTCACTCCCAGCTCTGAGCTGCTGCTGCTGGTTCAAAGTGCACCAGTAATGTACTGGGGGACATACCACAGCTGTGAGTCAGGAGCAAGGCATGCTGGGTAGAACCACGAGAGATCCCTGGCATGTCTTTTGTAGCAACACACACACACACACACACACACACACACACACACACAGACAGGTTTGTTTGCTGAGTAATAACTCCTTGTTAAATGATCAAAGTGCAGTTCACAGACCTTTGACCTCTTTCCCTATCTATCTATCTATCTATCTATCTATCTATCTATCTATCTATCTATCTATCTATCTATCTATCTATCTATCTATCTATCTATCTATCTATCTATCTATCTATCTATCTATCTATCTATCTATCTATCTATCTATCTATCTATCTATCTATCTATCTATCTGTCTATCTATCTGTCTATCTATCTATCTATCTATCTATCGATCTGTCGATCTATCTATCATGTTGTGCATTGTTATATATTAGTAGCAGTATATTATTATTGTATATATAATACATACAACCTGAATTTTGGTTTTACCCCGAACAATGAATATATAAACACTATATGTGAATATAAATGAATATAAGAAATACACACACACACACACAAACAGGTTTGTTTGCTATGTAATAACTTCCCCAAATTATCAAAGAGCAGTTCACCGACCTTTGACCTCTTATCTATCTATCTATCTATCTATCTATCTATCTATCTATCTATCTATCTATCTATCTATCTATCTATCTATCTATCTATCTATCTATCTATCTATCTATCTATCCATATATCGATATATAATGTTACATTATAATTATGTTGATATATAATGTAATGTATATATATTTTTATTATTATAATTATATGTATAATCCATAGAACCTGAACCTGTTGAATATATAGATGAATATAGTGTGTGTGAATATAAATGAACACACACACACACATACAGGTATATCTGTATATGTACGTATATATACTCATTGGTCAGGTGTGTAAAACCATCAGGCTGTGCTGGACGGGTTTCCTTTGTGAAGTCAGCCTTGGCGGAGCTCCAGGAAGACGGAGCGGCTCACGCCCATGTTGCGGGTGGAGGAGCAGCCTCACCTGCCTGCTGAATGGTGTTTGTTCTGACAGGGAGCGTCTCCGCTTTCTCATCGGGCAAGAATGGGATGCTGCTGCCAGGCTGCTGCCAGGAGCCCTCAGAGGGAGGGGCCGGGTCTCCCTCATCACTCACATTTCACTGTTATATCATCCTGATTATCAGGGGGACTTCCTTGATTAGACTTTGTCAGACTCACTAGGCCACTAGTGACTAGTTTTTGACCTCTGTGCTTTTAGATCTACCAAGTAGAAGATGCACCCCAACAGGAAATCTAGGTGATTCAGAGGATTCAAAAGCACTTAACATATTATAACAAATCTGTCTGTCTGTTGCTCAAAAGTGTGATGACTGGCTGAACTTGGCTTCCACATTTTGGGAGTTTCTCAGAATTGGGAGCGGTACAAACTTTATTGATCCCTTGGGGAGGTTTCCATTGGGAAGTCCCCAAAAGAATTCACGAGACGGTCACACCCTGAGTGATGGAACAGCGTGAAACACGGGCGTCGAAAAACGTGATAATGCTGAGGAAAAACAACGCTCCTCAGAACGACTCAACTTATCTGGTCCGTGCAGAAAGATAACTTCAAGTGCCTGATTGAAGATTATAGTTGCATCAAAAGGAGATAAACTATCTTTTTTCTTTTTTTTTGAAGGACAGGGTGGGCGAGGTGAGGTGAGGCAAGGTCGGGGGGGTGTAGGAGTGGGGTCGGGTGGGGCTGGTGGCAGGTCGAGGCAGAACCAGGGTTAGATAGATAGAGAGAGAGAGAGTGGGGTAGAGAGAGATAGAGATTGAGGAGAGAGAGAGAGAGGCTACCTCTCGGTGCCAGCACCCGGCCCCACCCTGGGGCGGGGGTGGGGGAGCCGAGGGCGGGGCAGGAGCCCTGTCATCCACCTCCACATCAGGTTTAGTCACTGCTCCTCTTGACTTGACCAGACTTGAGGAGTCTCATCCACTTGCCTCGGCTGTTTATCGCTTTAATGGCTGCAGATTTGCTCCTTCTCGTGTTTTAAGGTCACGCTGAGTCAGCAGCTGTAATACTCAGATTACTTCATATGAAGTTCAGTGTAATCCGGGGCGATCAAGTGGGGTTTAGAGTAATGTCTGCTCACTTAAAGGACGTTTTTGTGGCGAAGGCTTCAGCGTATAATTGATACTCTGGAACAATTTTGGGATCACGCTGCTAATTAACATAACAGCAAGTGATTATGAAAATGTATAAAAAAAATATCCTGTCCTTTACCATCATCTGAAAACTGATAAACTGCATTGCCTTTGATGCAAGTAAGTACCTCAATACTGAAAGTTTATTGTTTTTCCTTATTGGTCTAGTTTAGTGAAACCTAAAGGAACAAAATCAAACTGAAACTAAACTAACATAGGACTGTTCCCCTTGTTCAATACCCTAGACTCTCTCTCTCTTTCTCTCTCTCTCTCTCTCTCTCTCACACACACACACACATACACATGTGTGTGTATAAGTAGAGGTTGAGTAAACCAATCAGTCAGCCACAGAGACCCAGACAAACCTTGGCCAGATTATTAACTAACACACACTCACATTCTCGCTCGTCTCCCCCTCTCCTACTTGTCCATTCTGGTCAGCCAGGACGAGGAGGGGAAGAGGGGGGGGGGGGTTGTAGTTAGGGTCATCTCCATGTACACAGAAGTTCAGCCCACCCCCGAACACACACACACACACACACACAGAGAGAGACCCCCCAGTGGTCCGAGCTCAGTCAGGAAATGAGTTTTGAGTCGATCTCTCATCATGAACACGTCTCTTCCTCCGACTCCTGACGTGAGTATTTTAGCGACTTCTCTAGATTTTTCACAGCCTGAGTCAGAGCAGAGACACGACGTCTGTCCTTCTAAAGACTCTCTGATGAATTTCCCTTTTAGTACCGAGTAGTGTCAAGCTCTAGCACCGAAGTAGTCCTTCTTCATCTTCTTCAGGATTTCGTTTTGATGAGCTACTTACTGTTCGTTAATGTTGTTTAAAGTGTGATTTTAGTTCTGTGGCTGTTGTTTTTAATCATCCTGATGATGATTAAGCTTCGATTGTTTCTTTTATTGAGTGTCAATACGAAGAAATGTGCATAAATTTGCCCTTTTGAGATTGGATTGTAGCAGTTTGTTGCATTGGTGTGATCCCAACTTTATTTGTTGGATTTCGTTTTGGATGTTTGGGGTTTTGGAAGTGGATTAGAGCATTTTACGCCTGAGTGCTGGACCAGCAGGATAGATAAGCCTCAGCATTAGAGCTGTTACAGTACCTGGAGTCAAAGCCATCTGCAGAAGCTGCTTCGCTGTCTATTCTGCCACATGTTCGGCACATACAGAACAACTGAAACCGAGCAGAATAAGTCACAAAAGAATTGAAAATGAGCTAAAAAGAGAAATCGCGATTGTGGCCTCACTTCGCTGGATTTAATGAGGATTTTATGTGTTTGTTTTGATAAGTGAACGAGCTCCTCTTGACACTGATCCTCTTACAGAGTGATGTCAGAGGGTCATCGTGACCAGGTTAGAAGTCCCTCGTTCAGCTTTAATCTTCACAGCTTTCATTTTTCTCTATCTTATCGTGTTTTTAAGACCTCTCATACAGTCCCAGGTGCTTATTAGAGACGTGTTTCACAAGCATCCGGGGAAATCGGCCGCCATAGACGAAAAGAGCCGACTTTGAACAGTTTTTTTTTTCGAGTTCATGTTCAGTTCCCAATTTGTCGCAGCGAAATGCAATTAGTAAAACAAATTAAAGCAGCGTATACGCTTGATTTAAAGGAGACGAGGTTGGACAGAAACTTGGAGGAGCAGCATCCTACATTCGCTGGCCACCGTTTCACTTCGTAATGAGATTTTTTTATGGAGAGGACCGACTTCGCTCGCCGAGTGTCACATGCCACCTAAATGTATGTGAAGAGCAGGTTTTAGATGCACAAAACGTAACAAAACAAAACTTTTTCTTCCTTCCATCATTCTTTGTAACAAGCAGAAATCCCCCACCCTCTCTCTCCCTCTCTCCGCTCCCTCGGGCGGCTCCTGTCGATGCATGTAATCTCTTCTCGGGGGGATTAAACACAATAGACTTGTTTTGATTGCATCTAATCAGACAACACAGACTCGGTGTGTCACCGACACCCAGCCCACTCACACTCCACTCGCACGGAGAGCAGGGGAATTAATTGCCTGCCGTCCATCTGTAGTTTCCATATAGAGTACGTATGCAGACTCGAGTTTCCTCCTTAAAGATAAAGAACGTGTGTGTAGGAGCCACCTAGGTGTGTGTGTGTGTGTGTGTGTGTGGGGGGGGGTTATAAGTAATGGTGGGTGGTGAGTTTCTACCAACCTGAGAGTCTGTTCAGGTTGTGTTTGTACTTCTCTCTAATCTGATCGAACAGTGGGTTTACTGTCATTTGTGAAACCAAGTTAAAAAAAATCACTTTAACAAGAAGGAAAATGTAAGTTTTTTGCGGGGTTTTTACTTTGTGTGAAGGAGATCTCATCTCATTTGCTGCCACTCATCCTGCCTCATCCATCTTGGTAAACACTGATGTTTTCCCATGCCCCCCCTCCCCCCCCCCCCCCTTCACTAGCTGTCACTTCACTGACATGTTAACAAGAGTGAGTGACTCCTCCAGGTCACAATCCCTCTAAAGACCGTGTCTCCTGGCAGAGTCAGAGTTAGAGATGATCAGATCAAGATTTGACTAGAGCGAGTTGAGTCAGCACAAAATCACATCCCTAAATGATACATTCTGCTTTAAAGACTCCTGGTCCGGTCAGGTTGGTGTTTTACACAATGTTCGCTCCTCTTGAGAGGAACCTTTCCAGGAACAAAGGTTCCTCTCAAGAGGAATAAAGGTTCCTCTCCTCACCTTTGTTCCTTGAAAGGTTCCTTGAAAGGTTCCTTGAAAAGTTCCTCTCCTCTTGAGAGGAACCTTTGTTCCTCGAAAGGTTCCTTGAAAGGTTCCTCTCAAGTGAGAAGTCTCCTAAAGAATCACAAGATAATGTTTGTCATTTGGCCCTGATTCTACCATTGTGCAGTCTCTGCATGTCAACACTCTGGGAAAACTGTTTTTATTAAAACTGTTATATTTCCTTTTTAGATGATCATTTAAAAAAAGAAAAAAGAGAGAAAAATGAGGCTGCAGCCAATTGGATGAGTCTTAGCTCCTGGTTGTGAAACACAAGGCGGATTTGGTGTGTGAGGGTTACTGTGATGAAGGTTGATAAAAGTGATGAAAACAATCTGTCTCTCTCTCTCTCTCTCTGTCTCTCTATCTCTCTCTCTCCCTTTATCTCTCTCTCTATTCCCAGAGTCCAGAATTGCACAGAAACAGAGAGGACTTCCCTACTTCCCTTGACCAACTACGGCAGCTGATAGAAGACAAAGTTCGCATCCTACGATCCTCCGACGTTGACGAACAGGTAAACGATCCCAAACAAACACAAACTCGTAAAACTGTCAGTTCATCAAACAGGTTCGATGGCTGATTTGTTGCCTTCCTTGTTGGATGAGTCACACACAGGATGAATTATAACCTCTCACAAAGGAGACAAATCAATATATTATCAATACAGATGATGCTTTCATATCAGATGTAAAGCAGCATGTCAAATCTATAGATATGATCTATAAAACTTGTTCTATGGATATAAAAACAAAGGTCTGTGTACTTTTAGGCCCTTAAGAAAACCCTCTATTGTTGGACAGATTTCAACCTGTTGTGCAGCACCTCTTAATGAGTTAAATCTTGTCAGGTTTACCTGGAGGGTGGAGGTGAGGGAGGGAGGGAGGGAGGGGGGGGGCTGAAAGTGAAATGTGAAGCCTGAGGTGAGAACAGTTGGACAGCGATCGTCAGGAGGTGTCACGTGTCGTTATATCTCAGCTGATGTTGTCGTTTTGTTGCTCTGTGTTTCTGAGTCCTGGCTGGAGGGAACGGGCCCGGTCGTTCAGCACCGCCTCGACTGCATTCCTCCTAACTGTCTTCTGCTGGGATTCGTTTTTACTGGCACTTATTTTTTTTATCTCCTTGTTGTTTCCATGCTATTCTGCATGTCTCTCTCCCTTTCTCTCTCTCTCTCTCTCGTCACTTTCACACCTTCCAGATACGGCTGAGATTCAAGGTGTAAAGAAACAGATTCCATAGGTTATCCTGTCATCTTATCGACTGTGCACCTGGTTGTCTGCTGATCTCTATCTGCAGTTTATGTAGAGTGAAAAGCAGGAAACACAACCCAGGACGAGGCAGACATGAGACTTCTGCACCTGTGGCTGGAAATGTTCATGCATCCCCAGCAGGAACACTCAGATCTTGATTTATATAAATAATGCAAATGAATATAAACGTCTTTGTAAGTTTTACAGTGCTGAGAACCTAATTCTCTTCTGACTGTCTACACTTTGCACGTCTTCTTTAGGTCATGATGCTGATCAGTAAAACACAGAATTGACAGTAATGTGTGAAAACTCTCAACTATGATTGCATCTGTTGTTATTTCCACTTCAAAAATGATACCAAAACATTAACAAACCAGAAATTATTCACATTCAAGAAGCCGAGAGCAGCTTAATTTCTTTAAAAAAGTTCTAAATAATGTTTTTAAAAAGCTCAAATCAAACTCCATTGATGAGCTGTTGCAGCCCCAGTGCCAGTCATAGTCCTAGTAGTCCTGCTAATCAGGGCCTGGAGATCATTTCTGGAAAACAACGAATCAGATTTTTGTGTTCTGTGAACATTGTGTGTTTCTCACACTGAGTCACTGGGACGCAGACAGACAGACAGACATGCCGACAGACAGACAGGCAGACAGACGAGGGGGGAGATGAGGGCGATCTCTGTGACTCAGTCTGTTGTCTCTCTCTGCAGGACTCGAGTCTCTCTCCTCCTCTCAGTCTCTCCCACAGATCAGAAAATCTCTTATCTCCACTCTTCATGCCTACTTCCTTTTTTTTTGCCCTCACCTCCTTTTGTCTCTCTCTCTCTCTCTCTCTCTCTCTCTCTCTTCACCTGTCTGTATATTTAGCGCTCCTTCTTCATCCGGTGATTCATCCCTCCCTCCTGTTTTCTCAACGTGTTGCTATGTCAGACAAGCAGAGGCAGCATCGGACTACCAGGGGCTTAAGCTGTGAGATAGGTGCCTTCTCGCTCTAAAATCACCCTGCAGACATAATATCTCACAGGATGGCTGATAAGGAATCTGTCTGATCTGAAGCAGGTTTTTATCTCTCTGTATATTGTCAGTTTACAGACTGTTTTTCTCAGTTTCATGGTGACGGGGCCTCTTTTATTTTGTCTTTTCCTCCTGCTCACAAAAGAAGGATTTTGTATTTGGGCGTGTCGCTCCGAGACGGGACTGCAACCTTAAAGCCGGCCTCAGGATAACACACCGTCTTGTGTCTTTTTGTTTTTGTTATTTTTTGATTAGAATGCAGCTAATTATGCAGCTTCTTATCCTTCTTAGCGTGTGACTCCGACCCTGAAAATATGACACGGAGAGCAGAACGAGTGGAACCACTAGCTAATCGTTTTTCACTGACACTGTACAAACTGTAAAAAGACGATTGGGTGACGACTGGTGGTTTTATCAGCCAAACAAGTTAGGACGAGAGCAGCAACAACCCGGGAAAGTTGTGAAACGCTTCAGTAAGACCTGAACGCCTGAACAGGTGATGGTATCATGCATGGTTGGAAACTTTTAATCATCGCCTGGTAGTTCCTGAGAAAGGCTGGGCCGATGAACCTAAAAAAAAAAAAAGCACATTGTGTTTCCATGAGTGGTTTTCCTTAGGAGTGACACTTTTGCACGAGGTGATTCCCTTTCCTGTGAAGGAATAAACTCATTCTACGTTGTGTCATTAGCAACCTTCGATGGTGTGTTAGCGTGCTAATGGTGGCTAATTAGCATTAACCACAAATTACAGCAGAAGTTGATCGTTATCGTTAAATTTTGTGGTGTGGCATGTTTTGTTTTTAACCTGTTAATGGCACTACAGTGTATGAAAAGCTCAAAGCTTCACAATTAGTTTTAAATTCCATAGATGATTCAGACCTGTGTCCATTGTTATCCTAACAAAAAGCCAAAACCCAAGATCCACATGATGTCACAGCTAAAATGTGCAAACGCCATCGATGCAAAGATAAGATAAGATAAAACTTTATTTATCCCTGAAGGGGAATTCTTCCAAGGCAAGCAAGGGTGCCAGTTCCGTTTGAATCAACACCCTCATCCTGATCCTGACCGAGACTCTCACACTGTACCTGTGTGTGTATGTGTGTGTGTGTGTGTGTGTGTGTGTGTGTGTGTGTGGTGGTCAGGCTCGGCCGTGTGAAGAGGAAGAGGAGGACCCTGGACTGTGGAGGTTTGCCCATCTGAGCGAGCGGCTGACCTTTCACCTCCTGCAGCTGCAGAGACAGACAGAGCAGGAGCTCGGAAACATACACACACAGTGAGTCAGAAATAAGTAGTGCTGCATGTATAGTGCTGTATTTACAAGAGAGAGAGAGAGAGAGAGAGAGACTGATTGTCACTCAGTCATGACAATCATGGAAGACACCATTTACAACAACAAAAATCACAAATTTTCCCTCAACTTCTCAGTCTGTCCCCGTCAATAGTCACGTGTTCCCTGTCATCCCTTTGTAAAACTGGGTTCTCCTGCTCCCTGAGCAGAGCCCGTGTTGCCCAGTGTGTGTGTGTGTGTGTGTGTGTGTGTGTGTGTGTGTGGGGGAGGCAAAACCCTGCAGACCGTCACAGAGCCGGAACACGAGTGTGGGAGTTTCACTGTATCTCGCAACAGCAGCACGTTCTGCTCCGCTGGGGAAACCGACCGGATCCTCCCTGCCTGTGTGTGTGTGTGTGTGTGTGTGTGTGTGTGAGAGAGAGAGTGTGAAGGGAAGAGACTCAAAAGAAAGCAAATTATCCTTTCATGCAACTTCTATGTTGTGTGCACTGGTGCTCATGTATCTTTATGAGGACCAAACTGATCCTTTAAACATTGTGTCTATGTACCGCATAACCTTTTCAACCTTTTATTGACAATTTACTGACAATTTCCTAATTGATTAATCAATTGACACTGGTCCTTTGTATCCCCTGTGGATCCACCCATCCATCATTTAGCAGCCTAGTACCCAAACTTTGAGAACTCTTAAAGTTTTCCAGTCTCACTTTTCCAGTGCTATCTTTATGACCTGGATGCTTTTTTTCCCCCCCATTAAAACTGCACATCCCACCTCCCTCCTTTTTAAAAGCAAGTTTCTTTCCTTCAGGCACAATCATGAGCCACACAGGGTTTGTTCTTTAATCCCTGTTAGGAGTAAAAGCCTGAGTCCAGAGGATCTTCTATACTGTATCTCTCCATCCTGTATAGAAGAGAGAGAGGAGCGTCCAGACATTTTGATTCCCTCCTATACGAATCTACGGTAGATAGGCTCGCCATATAAAGCTCTAAGCTGTAATGGATGGATGGGATGCAGGTTTGGTCCTGCATGGTGGCACCTTCAGACTCTTCCAATCCTCAGAGTATTCATTGTTTCTCCACATGCATGAGGCAAAGCTGCACCTTCACGGAGCTGACAACAGTAAATCAGCTCTGTTTAATTTCTGTCAGCGCTGGAGCAAACCTCTGCATTCCTTTCATCCATCATCATGAGAAACAAGAACTACACTCTGTGTGTGTGTGCGTGACATCATAGATCTTACAATCAGTCTATTGTACTGTATGTGTGGCTCTGGTACGCGTTACATCAGGGTTGCTGGTAAAGCAGAAGGAAGTCCAGGTTTATATAAACCTGGACTTTGCTGGGCGACGGTTTTCCCACTTTTCCGACTTTCCGCCGTCCGTCACTCGCTCCGATGGCTGTAGGCTGTAGGTGGCCGCCGCCCCCCGCCCTCGCCACCCGCCCCCCCCGCCTCGCCGCCCGCCCGCCTGGCCTCGCCCCGCCCGCTCCAACCGTCTGTAGCGCTGCCACGACCAGCGCTTTTTGGCAGAACAACACTTCAACTGGTCTCACTTCTGTCAAACGAGGCAAGCTAAAACACATCTCAGGATTCAAGGTGTGCCAGCCAACACACACACACACACACACACACACACACGCCCAACGGCACGCACACATCATTCTGATGGTTTTCCAGTAAATCTCCTGCTTTCTCTCTAACATCGCGTCTCACAGCCAAGACCGATTGGATCTTGTCACAACTGGGATCAGAGGATTAACAAAAGGAATTTTTCTTTTGTTGCATTGTCTTAATGTGGTGCTTGTCTCCGTTTCCACGTCCCCGTGTCCACTTTACTGGAAGTAGACATTACCCTCCTGCTTTCGTTTTCACACAGAGGGTTTTTCTTTGGCTCTAAGGACGAGGCTTATGTGGTAATGTCAACGCCGAGACAGGGTTGAGCTTTGTTCAGGGGGAAAGAGGATAGAGCCACCGGTCGGGAGCAAAGATAAGAGCCCGTCCTGAACAACCAGGCAGCTTTCACAGCCAAGAACTTGTGCGACGGTTCTCGAAAACTCTCTCATTTCTTTTGTCGAGGTGATAAAGACGCTGTTTAAAGTCTCTCTGCACACACACACACACATACATGCTTGAGAGCTGTTGTTATTGGTTGGAAGTGAGGATGTAATCCAGACCCAGCGGACGCCTTCACGGTCCTGAGGCGAAGCTCTGAGCAGCCTCAGCGGTCGCTCGTTCTTCGGTCTTGTCTGTGTTTCCAAAACCAAAACGTCTGACTTTGACACTATCGACGGCTTGAGAAACTGTCTGTGTTTGATAGTTTTCAAGAACTGCTTTTCAAGAAATTCCCCAAAAATGTTTAAAATGGTTCTACCAAATTTGGCACCAATTTCACCACTTTTTTTAAAACTATGAAGCCACAAGTACGCTAATGCTAATGTTAGCCACGTTCAGGCTACAGGACAGTTGGTCCGGTTTATGGTAAATTGTATTGAGTTTAGGTTTTTTTTACGCAGGTCTTTGTCAGTATGTAGACTGGTTTGAAACCAGTGATGGTGGAAATGTGAGACTAGGAGCTGCTTTTCTTCTTTTTAAAGCGCTTTATTTGTTTTGTTTTTTCTCAGATTATAAAACAATGAACAGTGAACAATAGTAACAACAGTTCAGTTCCACCCACCCAAGTATGAGAGGGAAAAAATAATAAAAAATGTAAAATGAATAACATAAATATCCATATATAAACGTACACTCACAATTCTATAGAATAAAATACAGGCTGGAATAACATAAACATGCACTGTGTAAAAACACAGCTGCTTTTCTCGGGACAGATTTTATTATTATCACACATTGTCTTTTCAACACTGAGCAGTCCCAAAAAAAAAAAAAAAAACTGAATGCCAAACGCACTTGACCTTCGACCCTCCAGCTTGTGATGTGTCGATCTGCTCCCCTCAGAAGTTTAATGAACTGTCGCTGCCTCAGCAGCCTCCAGTGGAGGAATAGATGGAGTCTGATCTTGATGGATTGTGCTCCATGTCTGGTGGTATTTTCCCATAAAAACCGACAGGAGACGGCGTCAAGTTACGTAAGCAAGAGACCAGCGCGCTGCCAAGACTCGCAGGCGGACTGGCAGGTTGGAGAACGCCCAGCTGAACTTAGTCAACCCCTCTCCCCATCTCCATCCTCGTCTCCTCCGTCCTCTGGGAAAGGAACATGTTCTCCTTCCCGGCCCCAGCTTCAAAATCTGACTCGTTCGCAAAATGACTTTCTGACGGGCAGAGGTCCAAGTGGCCTGAGAGCAGAGGGCTGAACTGTTCATAAATCTAAATTTCTACATTTATTTTTGGTCATATCGACCGAAATAACCTCCGTTGACAACAGGTTACATTAGTGGAGATCCAAGGTGGGGCTCCATCACATAAAAGCATAATAAGCATAATAAAAGCACCATTTCTAAAATTTCGATAAGGCACAATTTCTACTTCCTCTGAATGGCGTTTTGCACGACGTCCCATCATTTTTGTAAAATCTTGCAGTTTTGGAAGACTCCACCTTGAGGAAAATGGACATTATTAGATGTTTAAATAAGATTTAGAAGTTGAGTCTCACTCCACATCATATCACACCACACAACATGTCCACTGATGTGTAAATCAGCACAATATTTAAGAGGTTTTTCCAAATGTTTTGTGCATTTCCAGGGGTGATGGAACAACTTCTTGTGAAATGTGACTGTAATTCTACTTTTTTTGTTGTAATTTTAACAATTATATACAACTAAACGCAGCATCTCAGCTCTCTCCTTTTTGCTCTTTTAGCTTCTCTGCTGTGATTCCGCTTTTATTTTCCTTTCTTTGTGTGTCGCAGTTTCTCAGTAAAACTGGTTCAGTTTTGTTATGAGAAGCCTCAGACTTCTGTTTTGGTTTCAGATACTTTTTCCATTCAGTTGACAAACCGCCTCTCCTCCTCCTCCTCCTCCTCCTCCTCCTCCTCCTCCTCCTCTACCTGAGGAGCAGCTCAGTGCTAATCTGAACTCCCCTAACACTTTGATACTGGTAGCAAGAATTATTATGCAACCTACAATAGAAACATGTCTTTTTTGTGTGTGACTGGCTGCTTACTTTCTCTTTCCTCAAAGTTGTGCAACCACACTGAAGATGACCTCTCCCTCCCTCTCTCTTCATCAGTATCTGTTTCTCCTCCTCCTCCTCAGCCTGTCCACACGTCTTTGCGTTCCTCTCATCGTCTTTTCACTCTCCACGGTCTCAGGATTTTGTCTTGTTTTCCCCCTTTTCTCACGTCTGCTCCCTCACACTCCACTCCACTCTTTCTCCTCCTTTTCTTCTCCTTCTACTTCTTCGTCTTCTTCTTGTTTTTTTGTCCATGAACCACAGAAATCAACATCCCTACATTCTAAGAACTGAGACTAATGAGGGATTTTCAGGAATCATTTCAGCCTCTAATTTTCTTTTTTTTCCCCTGGCACATCACCTTGAAAATGGTCACACAGACAATACGAGGTAGAAGTGGAGTCATTAACACAGGTATTCATTTCCATACATGTCTAAAGCTTCACCCTCCCCTGTGCATGATAGGAACACTTTAGAAAGTTCTTTTTTTTTGCTATAAATACATGCATGTGCACATACATCCTGTGTAACCTCGGCTCGGTGAGAATCTCGTATGTGACAGGCTGCAAGTGGTGAGATACATTAATGTGAGGGGAGGGGATAAAAAAGAAAAGAAGAAGAAGAAGAAGAAGAAAAAAAAGCACCCACACAGTTTTCACCTGCAATTATGGAGTGAAATGTGTTTGTCACATACATTCAAGCAATTATGGAGCCCTATTCACGCTTTTCTGTACATAAGCACCTAATCAGAACACACTGACAGCTGGCAGAGTGTGTGTACATGTGTGTGTGTGTGGAGTTGTTGTTGACAATTTGTAAATCACACATGCTTACAGTACACACACACACACATACACACACACACACACAGATACACACTCATAGGTAATTACTGTCTTTTCACACCGATGGATGATGCTCCTCGTTGCTTGTCACACGCGGCGTTTTGAGCGCAGACGCGTGATTGGTCCAAGACGTTTTGATTGACAGGTGACAAAAAAAAATGGCTCATTTGCATGACGCCTTCAAAGTCTTGGAAAATCTCCTCGGGATCCCTCTCGAGACGTCTCTGTGCGTCTGAAGGGTGAACTGTGGGACGTTGGGATCCTTCCTGCTCTTAGCTTTGTTTCCACGCATGAACCTGACGTTTCTGTTCCAGTTTAACATGATTTAAACTGGAAAACTGGGAGAAATACTGAACAGAAGATCTGAGACAATGGATGACGTGTCGCTCTACAAACAAGTTTTATTTCCAGTGGAAAAATTGCCTTTGAAATACACAAATAAGACTAATCATGGACACGTCTTTGTAAATCCTGAGCTGCAACAACTTATCAATTAATCAGATGTTAATCCAGGAATACAATCATCAATATTGTTTTTTTGAGAATGATTTTTAAGAAATTAAGTCAAAATTATTTGTCCAAGCTTCTTTAATGATATTTTCTGTTTTTTTTGTCTCCTATGACAGAAAAATGTAGTAAGTTCAGGCATTTAAACACATTATCTTGACTTTTGTGGAACAATTTGACAGTTTTTTGCATCATTTTGTAAACTTAACTAACTAAACTAAACAATTAATTAAGAAGCAATTGAGGACAAAAATGATAGTTTGTTGCCACCCTGTTGGACAGTAAATAAAGGTAATTTGTCTATATATCTATATCTATCTTAATTTATCTACATCCATGTATGTATGTGTTTTGTCTTTTTGAAGAAGAAGAAGTTTGGGTTTAAGTTTTAAAGACAGTGGGAGAAAAAGGAAGAAATGTGAGAAATGAAAGGTGTTAATTCGCTCAGAAAACAGTTTGTCTTCGACTGCGATGGAGAACAGAGATCCACGTGTTTCTGAGTCTGAGTCTACGTATTTATTATACTTCTCTATTATTCTTCTCAGGAATATTTTGAAGTCTAATCTAAAACACTGTGGCCGCCTGTGAGGGCAGAACATCTAATCCGCATTGAAACTCTGACACTGACTCCAGGACATTTTCCCTCTCACAACATGTGTTTTTTTTTCTTTCTTTTTCTTTGTATAAACCCAAAACGTCATCGCTCCTCTCCACGGCTCCTTGTTCTCCTCGTAGCAGAGAGCACACACAGTGGGAGAGAGGAGGTCAGGCCTCCGAGGAGGCCTCATTAGCAGCGAGACGCTGCGTCTCTTTGTGTTCCCGTGTCTCTGCTCATTTGTCCACACGTGGACGTCTCTCCTCCACTCGGTCCTTCAGAGGCCTCCTCCTCGGGTGAGCCTCCTCCTCCTCCTCCTCCTCCTCGGGTGAGCCTCCTCGCTCCGCTCTCTAACAAAACCCTGCGTCTCCTCACCTGCTGTTCCCACTCCCAGCAACAGAGAGGTAGCGCCTCCTACTGGACGCAGGTGCAATGACACCCTGAGAAAGACAGATCTTTGAAACTGACACTTCTTAATACCAGAGTTATCACATTACTGTGCAGGCTGCTACAGAGCTGCAACAACACCTCGATCTATCAAAGAATTAGATGCATGACAACTAGTTTAATAAACAGTTTGAACAGTTGGAGGAATCACTGTCTGTACTTTGTAATGAGGAAACACGTTAAAAAATCTAAATGAAAGAGTATAAACTCTATTTCCTAAAGTACCATATAAGAAGTGAGACACTACAAGTGTGTAATCAGTCTGTGTGAGTGAATGAATATAAAAATAAGTACATTAATATGAGATTGAGGTAGAAGAGAACTGAAAGGTTAAGCCTTGGGTTTGTTTTTAGTTGTACTGTGCTGTACTTGCTACTTTTCAGTTACTTTGCTCAGAGTACTGGTCGTAATGCCACAGCTCGAGTGCTGTTCTACT